>JAVLUZ010000275.1:524614-742663 GCA_036768485.1 Mermis nigrescens
TCTTTAAATACATATTTTGTTGTTTTTTGAAATTTGCATTAGTGTTCGAGTGGGAACGTAAAGTGTGTGAAAATCTACAGGTGTAGAGACAGATTTTGGACGCATTTTCGTCTTCTTATGTCTGCCAGCAACTCCGGTTATTAGCATAGGTGGGCAGCACCGAAATTCGGGGGTGAAAAAATTTCTAGGGGGGGGGGTGAAAAAAGTTTCAAAGGTCAAAAAATGGTCTTAAAAGTGGTTGTATGGCGAAAAAAAACACCATTTTTCGAAGTTTCTCATCAAGCACTATCCAATGGCATCAAAAAATTGCTAAAAAAGCAAAAAAAAAATTACTGGGGGTATTTTGATTTCTGGGGGGGTATTCCAACTTCTGAGGGGGTGCATACCCCCCAAAACCCCTTCACGCCCATGTGTGGTTATAAGTCGATAAAAAAATTTCTCATAGAAAAGTACTCCGTATAAGGGCTACGTGTAGAATTTGACCGCGATTGTATAAAGTCAACACGGAGTTAGTTCTAGCTGTTTAAATTTTACACTCTGCCAGCGGACAAAAACATGTTTTTATCTTCTCTTACTTAGCCAAATTAACCGGTTATGAATCTAAACGCGCAAAATGTTCTAAAACATAGGTACGTCTCATGGGTACACGTGGCAATAGGACGCGTTTCTTTAAACTTAATGTAGAGTATAGTTCAAGGTGTGAAGTTTAAAGTCTGGTGTAAAAGAAACGTTTTCTACCGATTTTCTGTCCGTCAAATTCTCCGGTTTTAACGGGTTGTGGGAACTATTCTAAGAATAAAGTACGTTTTGTCACTGCACTTGGTCGCTATTTTCTATACTGATTGTTGAGTTATTTCTGGAGGTGTAAAGTACCAGCTCTATGGTGGAAAAAAGTTCATGCAATTATCCTCTCTGATAAGTTCTCCGCTCATGAATTGATATGTCCGGACTAGGTAAAATACATAGAACGTTTAAGGGTTGGTTACACATTGCAGTGAGATGCGCTTCTTAAAAACCAATATTGAGTTGGTCTCGGAGGTGTAAAGTTCTACGTCTTAGATGAAGAACAAATTTATGCGTGAGTTTTGTGGCGTGATTTTCTTCCATTATGAGTAGAGAAATGATGTCAACTCTAAGAATACTTTTCGCTTACGAATTATTCATTCTACTGGACAGATAACTTGGCACTCAGTGGAGGTGTAAAGTAGTTTACACTAATAGTTCATGATTCATATACTCCTAGAGTGTTGTGGATGGTCGATTTTTTTGCAAAATACAGAGCATTTCCGAAGGTCAAGTTTCTTCTTAATGTTCTACGAAACATAAGAATTTCTTATCAGGATTCGAAACTCAAGTGCAATTTTCTTAACGACCCCTAGTTCTGTAAACTTTACACCTGAGCTTAACCTCAGGTGCAGGAAGTTGAAGGTTTTACAAGCGAAGTTTTAGCAAACAGTTCTCCGTAAAATCAGGATCACGAATCTAACTTTGTTTTTTTTAGCTCAGGGCTTTGTAAAGTTAAAAACTGAAAATAAATTATAAGTTTAAAACGTTGTAAAAAATAACCTTTTCAATAAAACTGTTATTAATATCAACATTATTATGAATTAGCAAAGAAGTCAAGTTTGCAATGTAGATATTAATCTGAATGAGCAACCATGAGCTGTACTCCACGACCCATCATCCCCATACTTAAGCATAGGAACTGCATAGAAAAAGATTTTAATTTAACCTCCTAATTAAAATCCCTTGTCAAATTACATGCATATTTCAAAGTGCATTTTTACGATTTATTTCTTGGATTGAGCAGCTAATTTGGTAACAGAGCGATTTCTCCTTTGTTCTTGTTGATAATATGGTATTCGCCAGTGTAAACTAAAGATTACTTTAATTATAAAACGTGTTTTTAGATAAATGGGCGAGGACCAGCAGATCAAATTGGAGGAAAATACGGATGGGGAGAAACCTTTATTGCCAATAAGCCGTTTATTTTTCTGGTTCTAAACAAGACGCGTGAAAATGAAGTGTTGTTCATAGGACGTTACGTTTTGCCCTAGAATTTCAAGGTCCAGTTCTAACCTCTTCAGACAAACTGACCATGAAATGGGCTTTTATATAAATTAGTTTATTCTTTACTCTATACATGTTAACCGTAAATGTGGTACCTATGTATATACATATGTTGCATTCTATGGGTGCCGGAAGTGAATAATTTTTTGCCTTATTCGTACGTGGGTAAGTATGTAAAGGTATGTGCTTATTTTTGGGCTTTTTCTACGCAGTTCCTTCTATGTATCACGTGATCTTTCTCATTCAGTAAAAATTTTTCCTTATATTTGTGGTCAGTTTACGACAGAAAAATTTAGCTATGAATGTAAAACACAAGGAAAGACCTATAATGTGCTTAAATGAGGGTGCATCTTAATCAGAATTCAAAAATGTCGGTAGCAGGTTCTGAAAAAGGCTATACTTACATAATAGTTCGAATAGGATACTTGTGCAATGCGTTTTTGGCGGAGGATTTTCCGACTGGTTGATTTTTACCTCACGACAAACGCTGACCACACTTGGGCAACAGCCGCACCCGAATTCTTGCGGTCTGGGGCGGAGAATTAAAAATCGCTCAAAATGTTAAGACTTTTATTGTTTAATTGTCAACAAAAGTATTTAGAATTATGCTGGGTCCACATCCATGAAACCTTAAGCTTTATTGCGACTCTCAACAATATATTTTTTCACAAGCAATTTGATTGACAATCAGCTTTACCCCGTGATTAGTGATGTAAAAGATCTCTGGATCTGATCTTTTTATTCAGATTCAGATCCAGATCCAGATAATCTGGATCTGGATCTAGTTATTTTCTGATCTGGTATCTGATCTGGATCTGGATCTGCCAGAAAATCAGAAGCCGATCTTTATTCGGATCTGGATCTGTTTAGTCAAGTTATATCTGGTTAAACAGATCAGAAAGTTATTTTTGCGCGATGGTATTTTTTCTGTTTTACGATTTATTGTAGTTAGGTTATCTAAGTAAATGTACCCTTACATGCACGTGGGGGTAGGGGTTCTGCTGGGGGTTTTACCCCCCCCATCAGATCCGTGCTGACCCCCCAAAATGGCCATAAAGTGCCGCTGACCCCCATAATTTTTTGGTTTTATAAAAATTTTTAGAGGTCTGCAGAAAAGTAGCTTAAGTGATAAAAATGTATTGAAGGTTGTTTTTTTCACATAAATAATCATCAGAATTGACCTTTGAGAGACATTTTTGCCTAAAAATAAGAAAAATTTGAATTTTTTCGAAAAATTCCTGTTGAAAAAAGTTGTTTCAGTAAATGCGCGACATCAAGAAACATCTAAAAACAATATTTTTAGTGCCCATGGGCCATTTTTATCGTTTTTTTTAAGTTTGAATAAAATTGACCTTGACCCCCTTTCCAGAATTTCTATGCTGTACATGTGTGGTTTTAGTAGGTGCATCAGTCATTTTTCATGAATTTTAACAACGCTTTTCTATGTTGAATTGAAATTATAAGCAGGTTTCTTTATAATATTGCAAATTGTGTTCTTAGGTAATGTATCGTTTGTGGTTAAAAAAATTGCATTCGTAATTTGGATTAATGTCGTTTTTTTGTAAAAAGCAGACTACACCGTCTTTTGGTTGACGCATGCCCATTGGTTAAAGTCTAAACTTGTGAGCTTTTACTTTTTAGACAATTTTTACTTATATTATTTTTATGTAAAAGCTCTAAAATGCAAATTTTCCTCGGCTCTGCCCACTCCTCTGGGAGCTGTTATATTGGTTCCGCCACCCGAGACCCCCCAATCCATATAGGCTCGGGCGCTTTACGCCCTCCTTTTTAGCAATATAAATTGCTGCACAAAGAATATTTTTATCTGGATCTAGATCTTTTTAAATTTTGATCTGGCAAAATGATCTGGATCTAGATCTGGTTATTTTCTATTCTGGATCTGGATCTGGGTAAAAATCTGGATCTTTTACATCACTACTCGTGATTTTTATGAGTACGTTGAAAACATTTCTTAATGGCTGCCAGTGTCGTGACTTCACTATTTTCTAACGTTGTGCCAGAGGCATTACCATTATACATTGACAGCGACTAAATTCTAGGGGCCCGAATCAGGCAAAAATCGCAAAAAAATTACCAAAAATTTATACTGAGAAGCCTTTTGTAATCTGCGAGGAGTATTTTGGAACCTCTTGGGGTCTGAACCTTCCAAAATCCCCAAGCATACGCGTGGTTGCCATACATGTAATTTCACCGCTACCTTGCATTTCGTTTCTGGTATAAAGATGTAAAGAGTTTATGGGAGAAATCTGCAGTTTTCTACAGTGAAATTTTTGAGTATGAATTGCCATAAAAATGTACATCACCCTAAGCTATAATATAAAATTTAAACTGTTCTCATACAAATTATTGTTAAATGCAAGCTAAAATTTCTCAGTTTAACCCTTTGTTTAACCTGCCCTACGCCGGAGGCATAATGAATCACTTTATTGGCATTTTTCTGTTCTTCCTTATCCATGTGTCCAAAATTTTGTCTAGCCTTGTTTTGGCTTCAGTAGCATCGTTTTTAATGGTTTCGCTTGATGAGAAGTTATAGAGTAGTAAAAAAATAATCATTTTATGGCCAATTTACAGTGATATCACAGAAACTCGAAATGGGAAAATAAGGTTCGAATAAAAAATTTAGTGGTTTATTCCTTTCCAGCTTTTCAAATGCAATCTCATAGTTGTGTTTAAGGTGACAGAAATCTATTTTTTCTTGTTTTTGCATGTATATCCACCAGGCGATTAATATTATGCGTTGTAATAGTTTTTTAGCTGTACCTCTCTCAGAAATAATTTTCACAGAAAATAACTCACACATTTAGAAAGAGCATAAAAAATTGCAATAAGTGTAAGTAATGACTATCACAGGATGTAAAGATCGTGTAGCTTAATATGGACTAGGAGTTTTTGGTATGATGGTGTGCTTCGCCCTCCCCCGTTGACCAAAAGTAATTCGCGAGATGACGGAAGTCGATTTTCGGCCGTTAGTCATCATAATTTCTCAAATTTTTGTGGCGCTTCGCGCCGTGTAAAACATATTCATGATACTTATTTCCTTTTTTGACAAACTTTTCAAAATTTCCGACGTACATACTGCTTAAGGTGCCAAATACTGGAGATCGAACAGTAGTTCATGTTTCTAAAGGTTCTTCTGCTTTAATTTAACGATTTTTCCGGCGCTTCGCACCAGATTTTCGCTGAAGTCAAAATAATTTTTTAATTTTTTGAGCGTCAATTGTCGAAAATTCTAAATTTTTCGAAATTTATTACGCCAAAACCATTTTAAAAAATATAACAATGCAAAACGTCGAAAACACCTGTCTCGTGAAGAGTTGTCTTTTGGGCTTATTTTACCTATTTTTGTACCAATAGGTCCCGATATTAAATTTTAATTCGAAATGCAGGTATTAGAAGCAGATTAAAATTATGTAAATACCGCTGAATCCAAATAACAATAATATGGAATGAGAGCTTTTACGCTTTTGCATTTTCATTATTGAATTCGAAAGAACCGTATATCACAGAAAAAATTTTTGTCTTGTACATAAATCGAATTTAGGATGGATTGATATAAATAATCTAAAATACAATTATCACTGTCTTCGATTAAGCTATTGTCTGTTTCATTTATTCAAGAGCTTTCTCAGTAAATTTTTCTAAGGCCACAGTATGCCTAACTAGGTAATTTACTGTGCTCGACAGAAAACTTGAGTGGGGGCGAGCGGCCGCCATTATTTTAGTTTTAATGTATACCGTCTACATATATTGACTTAATTCAAGCATCTAAACAGTGCTGTGACATACTACAGTAAGTGCGCTACATAAAAATCTCGCAGCTGGAATCGAACCCGTATCTCTAAATGACCTACAGTAATTAGGAAAGATAGAGATACTGTAGCCTCGGAAAAGATTTGCTTAAAAAGCTCTCGGACAAATATAGCAGACTATAGCGACAGTTGATACTGAATTGAAGTCAGTTTAGGTTCGTATTTCGTAGAGCAAAGAGATAATACTTGAGGATCGGCTCTACCTATCTGTTGTGTCATTACTCCCCTCAGCCTGCAGCCTCATCAGCTTAGGTGGGCGGTACCGAAATTCTGGGGTTGCAATTTTTTAAAGGTCAAAAAATGGACTTAAAATTAAAGAAACACATTTTTATACGTTTCTCATCATCCATTGGCATCAAAAAATTGTGAAAAAAACAATTTAAAAAAATTGAATCCTGAGGGGTATTTGGGTTTCCGGGAGGGGATGTTCAAACTTCTAGGGGTTGCATACCCTCAGACCCCTTTCCACGCCTAGGTGTACTAATCAGCAATAGGTGGAGTACAAAGTCGAATAGGATCAAATATATATATACTGAAATGCTTGTGTTATTTTCACGGTATTATATCACAAAATTAATATCGTTTTCGTTACGGTGACTCTCGGAAAAAAGATATCGTTTCGTTAAGGACTGCTGAAAAACACGTCGTTAACGATATTTTTCATTTTAATATTGTTAACTTCAACAACCCTACTTCTAACGGATGATTTGACCATTATTAAAAAATTCTAAAAACACGGGGGCACAAAAACTGATTATTTGGTACAATGGCGAGGAAAACCTCCCAAATTTGATTCTTGGGTAACTGCCTGATAATGTTATAAATAATGATTTTTGTTCAAATTTAAAATAAAAAATTTAGACCGGTCAGTGTTTTTCAACTATAATCTGCATCGTTTATCACAATACAGCAATTTGTCTAATGATACGACTGGGGATTATTTTTGGCCAAAACTGAGTAATCAACATAGGCAAACTGCTCGACCTTGATAAGAATGCTGTTTTGAGCTTCTCAGAGTATACAAGAAAATGCCTAAAAAAGGAGATCTTTGTGCGCTGTTTAAGTTATGAGAATTTTCAAGTCCAGGGCTAAGTTTTATTTTGCGAATCTTTTCACAAAAACTTTTGATGAGCACATCACTTCATTTATGTAAACCATTTCGATCCGAAAAAAGTGTAATTTTTTTGAAGAGTTTGGAAAATTTTTGCAGTTTAGAAAATTTTTTTGTAGAGTTTGGAAAATTTTTTCTAGAGTTTGGAAAATTTTTTGCAGAGTTTAAAAAATTTTTGCAGTTTGGTAAATTTTAGCTGTTTGGAAAATTTTTAGTTGTTTGGAAAATTTTTTTGTAAAATTTGGAAAATTCTTTGCAAAATCGCTATTCATTGCGGCACTGCTCAAGCATTGACGCTGTAACTATTCACTCGTTTGAAGAATTGTAAAGTAGTGTAATGAACGATTCGTCACTTTCAGTCTGCTAAAAAACTGATGTTTTTGCTGATAATTCAAGTTCGAGAGGTGGACATTATCTAGTACTGGATTTTAGATATCCATTTCCGAAGACTGTCACTGTGGCTCAATGATATAATTTAAACAAATTAAAAAATTCAAAATTTATGTCAAATTTAAACGCTTCAAACAAAGCAGCTTTTTGTTTGTTAATATTTAGGCTTTAGAATGAATTTCGGCATTGTTTCCGAAAATTTCAGTAAATAAAATTATTTAGATTTATCAATATACCAATTGATTTGTACGTGTTGCACCAAAGGCGCAATTTACATTTATCGTTCTTCAGTCATCGCATCAGTAAAGTGAATAATAAATTGGGCTTGGTGAAGGTCTGTTTTGATTTGGTCATTACCCGAAACTTTTGTAGTTTTTGTTGTATTAACAGATGTAGCTGTGCTTTTGCCGCTTCGACTACATGCTATTATGCAGACCGGTATCTAGGGGAGCGGGCACTACATAAATCGGTTCTCATCTTGAAAAGTCCATTAGAATAGCTTAAAAAAAGCCGCATTTTCCGGCGATTTTGACGTGCTCTATCCGACCGTGATAAAATTCGAAATTCTTAATCTTTTTTAGTTCAAAGACTGTAGGAAGTGTCATTTCTTAGTTTGACTAGTGGAGGAAAATAAGAGATACATTTTTCGTAGCACACTCTATACCGCTTGGTCGATTTCCCCTGGAAAATTAGAAAGCTTCTGAACGTTATCATCTGGGATACAGGTCAGGCTGACCTGGCCCTTCTGAATTAAGTAACGTATGTGGATATGTTGGGATTATGAAACGGTTCCCTCTTAAGCATGGACTGCCGCGAAATTAGCTTTCAGATTTCAACGTTTTTTATTTTTTGTCAGTTGCAAAATTTTTATCCCCTTGGAGCTGAGATAATTGTAATAAAACTATATTTTTTCTCACTACGATCAACTTTTGGCATTTTTTGATTATTCAATGCTCTATATTGGACCCAGCACTCTGTCATTTTGGTTTGTCAATATGATCTGTGCTGCGGGCTATTGCGCAAATAATACTTATATGCTATATCTATTTTTTGCATCATTGTGTAGGTGCATCTAACGTTGGAAAAAGTCCGGACTAAGGACTGCTGGATCAGTGTCCAGGACTGATCCTTATGATCCTCGGACTGTAAGGACTGGTCCTTTTTGAAACCGTAGTGCACTACCGGATCGTAGTCTTTTTTACGATCACGGTCCGGACTACGGACTATGATCGTCAAGTTGATCTTTAATTCACAAGATATTATTTAGTGTTATTACTATAGATTTATTTTCCTCTTGAGTTATTCACTTTTTGTTGTGTAGCGCTTTTTACAGTAGAGCTTGGAAAATATCAAACTAAAAATTCGGCTAAATTCATGATTATTTTGTATATACATAATAAAGATGAAAACAGGTATTTGCAAGGGATGCACATTTCCACTTACGGGTCGCCCACCGACCGACCGACCTTAAACGACTGATATGGAGATTTCTGATGATGCGATTTTACAATACTGGAAGGAAAGAAAAAATAAATTTCTTTTCAGGCGATTTTCTCCCATTATGCCTCACTGGTTAAAGTGGCGGTAGTGAAGTAGAAGATGCAGATTTTTACCCAGATCCAGAACCATATAAAGATCGGTTTCAAATTTTGAGGCAGATCCAGATCAGATAACCAGATCAGAAAATAACCAAATCCAGATCCAGATCGTTTTGCCAGATCAAAATTTAAAAAGATTCAGATACAGATCCAGATCCAGATAAAAATATTTTTTGTGCAGCAATTTGTATTGCTAAAAAGGGGGTGTAAATCGCCCAAGCCCACATGGATCTTTGATGGCAGGACTAATATGACAGCCCCCAGAGGGGTCTGAGGGAGAGCTGTGGAAAATTTGCAGTTTAGAGCTTTTTACAATAAAATGATATCAATAAAATTTGTCTAAAAAGATAAGAGTCACAGGTTTAGACTTTTACCAATGGGAATGAAATTGTGGCATGAAAAATATAAAAATCATTACAACAGCTTTGATTTACAACTTTGTAAACAAAATGGCGTTAAATATCCACAGAAACGTGTGATGTCTGGAATATGGCATCATTGTGGTTAAACAGAAGAAACAGATGCTTCTTTCGATCGCTTGTAAAAATGAAAGGGTGTATTATTTCAGAGGGATATCACTGTCAAATAAGACAAATGATACATTACCTAACAACACAAAATGCAATACTATGAAAAAACCCGCTCCATTTTAATTCAAGAAAAACGCTGTTAAAATTCATGAAAAATGACAGATGCCCCTACTAAAACTACACATGTACAGCTTAGAAATTCTGGGGGTCAAGGTCAAATTTTTTTTCAAACATAAAAAAGCGATAAAAATGGTCCATGGGCACGACGTTTCTCGATGTCGCGCATCCATTGAAACAACTTTTTCAACAGAAATTTTTCGAAAAAAATTCAAAATTTTCCCTCTTTTATGCAAAAAGATCTCTCAAAGGTCAATTCTGATGATAATTTATTTAAAAAACAACCTCCAATACATTTTTATCACTTAAGTTACTTTTTTGCAGAGTTTCAAAAAATTTTTCTGAAACAAAAAAATTTATGGGGGGTCAGTGGCACTTTTTGGCCATTCTGGGGGATGAGCACGGATCTGGGGGTCAAAACCCCTAGCAGACCCCTCCCTAACCTGCGCATGCATGGGTAATGTCTCAACAGCCCGACCAGTCCCAACAGACCCACCATTTCCAACAGCCCCACCGTTCCAAGCCTCACCAGTAATCCCAGCAGTCTCACCATTACTGCAATATCTATTATACGATATAATAAAATCGGGCAATATTAATTTTTTATGAAAGATATTTTTTTGACTATCTTCTGAATTCGTATATTTCATCGAGACCATAAACGAGTGTGCAGGTTTACATTTTCAGAATAAGTCTTCCTGAGAAATTGGTAGACCTGCCAGAATTGAAGCTTCAGCATTTGTGCGCAATCCAGGATTTTGCCCGTGTGCGGAAAATTGCTCGCCAACAATTGCTCGAGAACAATTGCTCGCCAACAATTGCTCGCCCAGCAATTGCTCGCCCAGCAATTGCTCGCCCAGCAATTGTTCGCCCAGCAATTGCTCGCCCAGCAATTGCTCGCTTAGAAATTGCTCGCCCGCAATTGCTCGCCCAGCAATCGCTCGCCCAGCAATCGCTCGCCCAGCAATTGCTCGCCCAGCAACTGCTCGCCCAGCAATTGCTCGCCCAGAAATTGCTCGCCCAGCAATCGCTTTCCCAGCAATTGCTCGCCCAGTAATTGCTCGCCAACAATTGCTAGCCCAGCAATTGCTCGCCAAATGATTGCTCGGCGAACAATTGCTCGCCAATCACCAACAATTGCTAGCCGAACGATCGCTTGCTGAGCGATTGTGCTTAAGTACAAGTTAGTTCTGCTGTGATGCAGCATACATTTATCTATGTACGTACAGATTGAACCGTTTCTAGAAGGAAAGAGAGAAGAAGCAGTAGTTTGAAGGTATAACTTTTTAATGTACCTACTAAAATGTATTTTAATGTTTCTAATTTTAATTTTCAATTTTAATGCACTCAATAAAGTCGACCCATGTGATTAATTCACTAGCGAGCAATTGCTCAGCAAGTAATCGTTCGGCTAGTAATTGTTAGTGATTGGCCAGCAATTGTTTGGCGAGCAATTATTCGTCGAGCAAACATTTGGCGAGCAATTGCTGTGCGAGCAATTGTTGGCGAGCAATTGCTGAGCGAGCAATTGTTGGCGAGCAATTGTTTGGCGAGCAATTGCTGAGCGAGCAATTGTTGGGCGAGCAGTTGCTGAGCGAGCAATTGTTGGGCGAGCAATTGCTAGGCGAGCAATTGCTGGGCGAGCAATTGCTGGGCGAGCATTTGCTGGGCGCTGGGCGAGCAATTGCTGGGCGAGCAATTGCTGGGCGAACAATTGCTGGGCGAGCAATTGCTAGGCGAGCAATTGCTGAGCGAGCAATCGCTGGGCGAGCAATTGCTGGCGAGCAATTGTTGTCGAGCGATTATTGGCGAGCAATTTACCGGTAATCTAATCCACATTTTGTGGCTATTTCAAAGCAGATTAGCGTAAAAGTTTAGATTTTCCTTCAATTTTAACACTTATCTTTCCTTTATTCACTAGAACATTTTTCATTTTTTTCTGGCATTATAGAGTAGATCAAAATGAGCAGGGATCCATTAATCCATTCCTGCTCATTTTGATCTACTCTACAAGCTACAATTTTGACCTACTCTACAACGCTAATCTGCTTTCAAATAGCCACAAAATGTGGATTAGCGTAGTTTTTACGCTATTTTAACATTCATACCAGTTTTGAGGTCAATTTTTGGCTCAACACTCCTTTTCTAGACCGGTCGTGTTGTGTATATATGATTATAACAGTGGGGCAGTTGGAACCAACATTGGCAGCGAACAAATTCTGTGGGTATGGTGGGTTAAAGTGACCGAAAAATGTGCTAAAAATAGAATTCCGGGGGTCTAACATAATTTGAAGGTTCTCCAGAATTTCGGGTTGGGAAGTTAAACTCTAAATATTCTTCCTCCACGCTCTTGTGTGCTTAGGACATTCCGACTGTTAGAACGGTAGGACTGCTGGAACGGTGGAACTGCTGAATTGGTGGGGCTCTTGGGACTGGTGGGGCTGCTGGGATTATTGGTGGGGCTGTTAAGACGGACGCGTTTTCAGCCGGATGAGTTTGATTTTGGAGAAAAACCGTCACAATCGAAGTGATAATCGAATGGAAAAAGAAATTTTTTAAAAATATAATTCCGATTTATTTTTCATTGATACAATTGATACCTATATGATTGTTGTTTGTTAACTGAATAAATACACTGATAAAGTTTGTGGCAAACTGGATAAAATTTGATGGGAAAATAAAGCAACAAAGTAACATAGCATTAAAGGACTGTGGTCCGGACTAGTCTTTTTTAAAGGATCACAGTCCGGACCATAGTCCGATAGTCTTTAAAATTGGGTTTGTAGTCCGGACTATAGTCCGGAAGTCTTTATTTTCCCGGACTTTTGCCAACGCTAGGTGCATCACACAAAATAGACGAATTATGATACTAGCGGCTGACGCTCATTTCATTATTTGTTCTGAAAACCATTTAAGCTTTATGTTACACGATGGCTGTTATGCACTTGATATTGATCAGTTCTCTTGGATGAAGGCGTTATGATAACATGAAATAAAACCAAAAATCCTTGAGGAAAGTATACGGTAATGCGGTGGTACCTACCACCAGAATATGAAGTGTTTGATCAGCTTTCTTTTTCAAAGGGCATCCCAGAACGCATCTATTGGAAAACTAAAAGTTTCACAAGCCGTCCATCGTTCTTTATCGCATCAAATTGACAGCAGGGGGTCCGTGCAGCGTTTTCTCACTCGCATGTTTTATTCGTAATAGGTGGCATGTGGCATGGATTTTATGACATAGACTTATCAATTGAGAAAATGCATGAAGAGTTTTGAAGAACTTGCTTCTTCATCATCTAAATGGCCTCTGCTTAGCTCTCCGCTTAGCCTGCGAATTAATGAAACTTATGACGAGCACATTGTCATTTCAATCTGAAGGAATATGCGCCTACAAAAAAAATTCTTACTGAAACAAGAAAGAACAAGTTAGAGGAAGATTTTTCAGCTAATTAGGTCATATTATGAGTGAAAATTGGAAACACGACATTTTTGGTAAAAAGTGATTCAAATCAGACAAACAATACAAGAAGAAAATGCATTGGGGAGATATTGACTCAATGTCCAAGTAGTTTTACGGTATTTCTTAATTTGTATAATTTTTAAACACATTCTAGCAAAAATTTCTCAAATTTCGTCTTTCTGGATACACACATGTAGAGCATGGTCAATTTGAGTGAGAGTTGAGTCGGTCTGTAGTAGTGTTGTGAAAGATAAGGTTTTTTTGCAAGATAAAAGATAAAGATAAAGTTAAAATTTCAAAATCTAGAAGATAAAGATAAAGATAAAGATGATTTGCAAGATAAGGGAACCAAAAAGATAAAGATAAAGATAAAGATAAAGTGTATATATGTAAATATGATCGCCTGGACCCAGGAGAATGATGTTTGTGAAGTGCACTTAACGAGAGTGGGTGATGTAAAGCAGCCGACTGAATGCCCTAATTTTTACACCTGAGATCAAAGAGGTGATAGGCATTGAGCACACATAAATGTAGGTTTAGGGGTTTACCCGCGGTATCTGACTGACCCACGTTATACTACTACTGGCAGACAGCGAGTCACTTCTTTCTTTTAACAAGCATCAGAACCCTGCTCTGTGCGCCTGTAAAAAGTATAGTCGCAACAGTAATTGATTTTTTCAAACTTTTCCATTTTTTCCTTAGCATATACTTAGATTAACTTGGGTGCTAGTAGTAGAACTCTCGCTTAGATCGGTATCACTGCCGCTTACTTAGGTCGATATACAGGTATTATTTTGGGCCGCATGACATAGGGTTTAAACAATCGTTTTCTTTTCTTTTCTTGTATTACAATAAAACTTGAATGCGTCTAAATGTATTTAACGTCAAACCTGCATTTTGGATTACATGCTAAATTAAGTACATACTTCATTATTTTTGCAAGATAAATTCCTATCAAAAGATAAAGATAAAGATAAAGATAGCCGGTGATTTTTACAAAAGATAAAGATAAAGATAAAGATAAAAAATTGTCAAGATAAAGATAAAGATATCTTTATCTTTATCTTTATCTTGCTAAAAAAGTAAAGGTAAAGATATCTTTTACAACACTAGTCTGTAGGGTCAGTCGAAGAGTTCTCTCGTGCCAAAATGGTCTCAAAAAAAGCTTAAGTATCATATAAGGTATACTCGTTTACTATTTCCTTCGAATTTCAGGCACATTCGCCGAAAATTATATTTACATTTATATTAAACCACATTTTGTCCCATTTTATCATGTTATGCTCAGTGACGATTTGTAGCAAATATTTCCATACTCAGTTAATTTCCATAGAATGCAGTCTAAAAGAAAATGGAGGCCAGTGAAAAGTATGCAATTGCAGGCTGTAAAAGGAATAATAACTCAAATTAATTGCTTCTGTCGCCATCACTAATTGCTCTTTTATCAATCACTGCAGAGACTTCGGAATTATTACCAAAACTTTTGAAACTCCTAATCTGTTCAGTATAGGCTCAGACGGAATCCTCAATAATTTTTGCTGATACTTTGCTCTCGTACTGATACTTGAATTGAGTTAAGCTTTTAAAGCAATCGTCGCTAAACTTTATCGTTGAAGGTTAATTTAAATTCATGTTCAAAATATCATAAAAGAGCTATAGCCATCCACATTACATGCTTCTTAAATCGTGCAAATATGCATGACCTATTTCATACATACATGTAAATATAAGCGCGGATAATATTTGATAAATAATCATTCTGATGATTTTCTCGTTGTTGTCCCTTTCCTATTAATTTAAAACTTTTTACGGTTTGTTTTCTAGAATAGCTGCATTGCACGTCACCACTCCATCGCCTGATATCATAATTTTCCTATAGTGAAGCCGTTACAGTAATCAGAAAATAATATCTGGAAAATGCTGAGAAAATCGTAAACTTGGTGATGCATGCATTGCTGGATCAAGAATGTTCCATCGAATGGATTTATAGAAGGCATCCATAATACATCTGTAGGCGTACAATAACTTTTCATGAATCTCTGACCGACCTTCTTCAAATAAAATTTACAGCGGAGGCTCCAAGTTTGTCAAATTTGCATATTTAGCCGTAATACAAAGCGCTGATTATTCAATCAAATGCTAACAATTGTGAATGCTTCTCAATGATTCAGTAATCCTGTTGCTCGTCATTCAGTAAAACTGCGGATCTCGTACAAGTTAGAGGAAAAAACTATGAGAATTGTTGGAAAAAATGACTCCCGCCGCGCTCACAATCTTTGTGTGCTTGTTACCCCCTGCCAGTGTCGTTCTACAATCAAATCCAATGCGTTATAGCGTCGATAACAACCTAATCTGGTATGCGATAAATTAACGAGCTTCTTCGCTTGCTAAATTTGCATTTTGAAAAGTGTGTTTATTTTATGATGAAAGGCAAGCATCCGAGAATCATATAATACTAAGTCTACGAAAAGTATTTCAACCCATTTCAACTGATCGTCGCTCTCTCACAGCTTTCTCACCATCTATTCATCAACTTGTAGTATCCAATTTCCCTTTATGGTGAGTGTTCTTCTTTATTCGTATCCTTCCTGATAGAACATCTTTTACTGCTAATGGATTATTTCACATATTACTGTGTGTATGTACTATGTAAACCCAACAAAGGTTTTATATATTTTATCATTCATTTTGAGTATTTTTGTAGCAGGTAGAAACATTTTTAAGTCAATTTTGAAGAGCAGGCGCCCATAGATTTAATTTTAAACTAAAATTTGCCGCCATATATTTATAAGAAACTCTCATTGGCGGCTTTCACAAGCATTTTTAATACCTCAATTATAGAAGTGTATGTGCTCAAAAAGTTTTGGCGGTCAGAGAAGGCCAAAAAATTAATGGCTTGTATAAGAATACTATCTTTTTAAATTTATCAATGAGCTCTACCAAGTGCCAAACAATCTCGCGAAACAAGCTGAATTTTTTAAAATTGGAAATATACATGTGTAGATAATTTCACAAATTTGGAAGCCCAAACTGCACAAGGGTACACGGGATTCAAATGTCAGACCACGCCAACATTTAGGAGAATTCATAATCTGGAAGACCCTTAGAATCAAACGCTGGCGTAGTTCCTCCCGATCCTTGCCCCATCGGACCCCCGGAAGCAGATGCGGATTTAAAGCGGCGGGAGGCTGGCTCCCGCCTTGGCCAAAAATATTTGGCGGGATAAATAATGGATGTGTAATTTGAAATGATTTCTGACCGTCAGTAGTCATAATTTCTCGAATTTTTCCGTATAATATCTATTTATGACATTTATTTACTTCCTTGGCGTCCTAGAAGCCAGTTTTGCTCGTGAACTACATTTTAAAACATCTTTCAGGTGCAGAAACAGCTAGTTCAGTTATGATATCTCCCATTTTCAAGCATAACTTTTCAACGTTTTCGACGATCCGCGTCAAATGCTGCAAATTAAGAAAATTAAGCTTTAAGTCAAGCTTTTTAAACGTCTTTCCACCTAAGTTTATCTAATTAAAGAAATTTAGCGATTTTTTAGTATGAAATTGTCAAAAATTCCAAAGTTTTACGGAAAATTGTTGCATCAAAATTGGTTTTATGTAAAAGTATACAATGTAAAAGCCGAAAAGATGCTAATTCGCACGTGAAGAGCATATTTCGTACCTATTTTTGACTGTTCTAGGAAAAGTTGAGGTACTGCCTTCCCCCTTAAGAGAATCCTAGATACACCGCTGCCCAGGAATCAGTTGATGTAGTACAAATCCGCGAACTGACACACTATATCACTTGAATATGATTCATGTAAAATCTGTAACATGCGGACATTTGAATATTTTTTTATGGTTCATCAAAGGGAGAAGAATGAGATCGTTCTTGATCGCCTTGCTCATAATTGCCAACGAGTAAGCGAACGTAAATTGACTAATATCGTCGATAAAAATGAATTGAAGATTTTTGATCTCACTTGCCATATTGATGAAATTAAATATTCTAAGACAAAAGTTTTTGTTCTTCTCCATTGAAAGCATGAAAGTTCAGCATTTTCCTTATTGAAACACTCCAAAAATAATTTGCGTGTGTATACGTACAAGGGAAATCTAAGAGATAAGAGAACTGACAAAAAGCGCCATTCTGATTCGAGCGAATTCAATTAGCATAGCTAAAACCTTAGATCGTTGAATAATTCTAAAGAATACAGAAAAAACCCTTGTAGCATACCATTTATGCTTAAGCAGACTAAGGTCGGACAAAAATGCGAAATCTTGCAATTTTTGTACCAGAGGTCAAACGTGCAAATACCCTTAAGCGTGAATACTCTTACGCGAGTAATCGCAATTGAATGTTTATAGTAGAGAAATTTTATTTTTGACCTTCAATTTTCAAGACATTTGTTAAACATCCTTGCAAAATCTTCGCGAGCTTTTTCAAATTTTCTCTAGATATACTGTTGACAAGCTGGTTTTTTGTCTTTTGTCAGTTATGAATCGTACTTTGTCAATCTTTTGTCAATATGTCAATTTTATGAATTCTCTTTCTTTTGTCTTTTGTCATTTAATAATCTTGTTTGTCTACTCCAGACCCATCGTCCAGCTGCAGTGAAGTTATAGCACGCTCACTAACTACATTTATCTACTCTGAGTAGGTAGCGTGCCAGTGCACGTGCCTATAATACAGTTGGGTACCCCATTATATGTCCTCCTCTCTGCAATAATGGCGCATTTCTGGAGATGCGGCTTTTTAAATGATTGATCATAAAATAATTCGATGAAGCTTTTGTTTTTGTTTACTATTAATACTCAGTTCGCAATCAGTGTGGTACGTTATGGCTCAACGTTTAAGATAGGGAACCTTTGACAGAGTTTGTAAAAGCAACACTACCTAAGTCAGTTTTGTTTCATGTCTAGTCCCATTTTTTATTTGCCGAAAATTGAATAATCTCAAAATAATTTTTTTGAAATCTGATTTATTTGTAGAGCGGCAGTGTAAAGGTTGTAAAAAATAGGTTGTGAATACACATTTTGTTTGTTTTTCGACCTCTTTGTCTCTCTCAGCTTCTTCTGTTAAGAATCCGCAGAAAACTTCCGTTTGGAAAGTACTACAGGGCTACATGATGGAATTGACTGCGTTCTTATAAAGTATATACAGAGTTAATCTTGGTGGTGTAAAGTTCGCACTCTGATAATACGCGAAAAGAGTCGTTTTTACCTTCTTTACGCTTATTTACTGCTACGGTTATAAAGCGTGACGTGCAAAGTATTCTAAAAATGAAGTACGTCACAAGGGTTTCACATCACACATAGACGTATTTCTTTTGAAACTCAATATATATATATATATATATATATATATATATATATATATATATATATATATATATATATATATATATATATATATATATATATATATATATATATATATATATATATATATATATATATATATATATATATATATATATATATATATATATATATATATATATATATATATATATATATATATATATATATATATATATATATATATATATATATATATATATATATATATATATATATATATATATATATATATATATATATATATATATATATATATATATATATATATATATATATATATATATATATATATATATATATATATATATATATATATATATATATATATATATATATATATATATATATATATATATATATATATATATATATATATATATATATATATATATATATATATATATATATATATATATATATATATATATATATATATATATATATATATATATATATATATATATATATATATATATATATATATATATATATATATATATATATATATATATATATATATATATATATATATATATATATATATATATATATATATATATATATATATATATATATATTAATGTCTATAGGTGTAAAGTTTCAACTCTGGAATGAAACAATCACGTTTTTGTTAGCGAAGTTGACCGTTTATGAATAGGGTTGGGCACACTATTCAAGAAAGGAAGTACATGTCAGCGCTTACAAATCGTTTTTAGTCGCGATCCTTTACACTGAATACGGACTTATTTTCAGAGGAGTAAGGTACCATTTCATTGATAAAAAATGTGTTTTTAAATTATTTAGGCTGCTTTAGCCTGTATTCAACAAGTTTAGTCATAAATTTTAAAAGTATGTTCGACAATAAATCGACAGATTGCGATAATAGCACTTATTTGATATATAATTATCTTTTTTGTCGGCTTACTTCCGAAAAAATTCGCAAAATTTATGCTCAAATTTATGAAAAACAGAATATTAGTTCCGCGGATATAAATTTGTGTGTGTCCAGACCTATGTGAGAAATAATGAACAACATAAGATTACAATTTGCATTTTTATGAGACCCTTAACGCTCAATATTGACTTAATCCTGAAGGTGCAAAATTGTAATCTGGTTGAAGAACACGTTACTGCGTCAGCTTAGCGCTTTATGTTCTTTCATTATAAACTGGGCATAATCTCAATTCCGAAAATGCTTTACGAATGTGTAAAGTAAACTGGTAAACTGCAGACTGCGCGCTAAAAGTCTGTGCGCAGCATGACTCGCTTATATACATCATATCCTGAAAATTTGAACAAAATCCGAGTATTAATTCTTGAAATATAGTGCTATATGAGAAATTGTAAAGTAAATTGGTATACTGTGGATTGCGCGCTGAAATTCTGTGCATAGCATAACTCACCTATATAAATCATATCCTGAAAATTTGAACAAAATCCGGCCATTGGTTCTTAAGTTATGCTCCTTCAAAAATTACCCCCGGGGTAAATAACCCCTTAGGTAATTACACCCAGGTTCCCCATGGAACAGCGGGGTAGCCGAAGGTGGACCCCCGCAAACCACACAGTGGGAATTTCCTCTCCTTGGCCCTGAGCCCCTGACCTGGGCTGGCGCGCGCCCCCTCTCTCAGGTACACTACCACATTGATCAGACTTTTCCCCCTGGGAAATTCAAGCCACGCCCCCTCCACCTATGCTCTAACACAGGCCATGCTACAGCATTGCCCGCTAGGGACACAGGGCTTACTAATCCTAAAACACTTTTAAGAAATTCCCCCGCGGAAATTTCTTCCATGAAAAAGCAAGGGTAGCCAACGGAGGGCACTCGCATGGCACCTGCAAAATTGTTGCACCTGCGTGTACAAAAGATAGAAAAGATTTTCCAATGCTTAACCATTGTTGCACCTGCAAATTACGATCGCTACCCCTTCCTTACTACTGTGCCATATCAGCGAGGTGGCGGATTAGGGAGTTTCCTCAAATCACTATTTAGAATGGCTGTGCCTGTATTGAGATCTATTGGCAAAAGCGCAGGGAAACACGCATTAGTGGCTGGTGCTAATATTGCATCAGATGTAGCGTGGGGAAATTCTTCATTTCAGTCTGCCAAAGAACATTCCAAGCATGAGGCGGCTCAATTCTTAGATGAGACATCTAAGAATATGTCTGGTGAAGGGCTAAGCGTGCGCCAAAAGTCTATAAATATGAATAATGATGAAGCATTCACAAAACTAATTCGAAAAAATGGCTCTAATAGATGTAAAATCTATTCCGAGTACTAAGTCCGAACTCGATCTTTTCACTCTCCCTCCTACCCAAGTTTCTGTTAAGAGGAAGTTTTGAGATGACGTGCAGCCTATGCTCCCAATAACAAATGAAGGCCCCTATCGAATTCAGAATCCCACCCGATCTACACTATTTGCAAATGAGCAGAAGTTATTTATACATGGCGCTAAGAATTAAAAAAGCCAACACCTGCAGTAGGCGTGCATTACCCAATTATGCGCCAATCAATCTTATAGGCAAAACATTTTTCAAGCAAGACAAGTGTTTTTTAGGCGGCCGATTAGTATTTGACAGCTCCGATTTATACGCATATAGAGCACATTTTGAAACTGAATTAAATTATGGTTTGAATGCAAAATTGTCTCATCTTCAGTCTGCGCTGTATTTTCACGAAGCTGGGGCTAATGTGAATTTTGACAATGATGAAGGATTTAGGGTTCAGCGGCGCTGTTCCAAAGACTCGAGTGTTGTAGAAGTATCTGCGCCTTTACACATCGACTTGTTCTCTCAAAACAGGTATTTGCTGAATTTCACAGATTTTCGCCTAGAATTACACTGAAACAGCAATAATTTTGTCATACAGTGTTTTGAAGATATTCCACTAGAACTCAATGTTTTAGTAACAAAATTGTTTGTTCGAAAAGTAGAGGTGCTAGACAGTGTGAGTTTAGCTCAGGAGCAAACAATGATGACATATACTGTCAAATACCCTATAAGAAGAGTTGCCATGACAAATATGCACATTTCAAATCCTTCCAGGCAAACACACAATTTTGCATTGTTTACAGGCCAGCTGCCAAGACGTTTAGTTTTTGTTTGTGTTAAGGAAAAAAGTATTTTGAGGCAGTTTATCGAAATCGCCATTTAATTTCAACCCATTTAGTGTTTACAATGTGAAAGTAACGTGCGGAGGGCGAACTCATTCACTAAATGTGTCATTCAAGCAAAATAAGTTTATACAGGCATTTAATCGGATGTACGACGCGCTTGATATTAGGCATGATAATAAAGGTGATTTTATCAGCAGAGATGACTTCAAAAAGAGTCATTGTTTCTTTGTGTTCGACCTGATGCCTGATGCGGATGATAGTGGACATCGGGATTTAGTACGCGAAGGAACAGCAAGTATAAATCTCAAGTTTGCAGATGCTTTGCCTGGATTCCGAAGTAGAAATTATTACATCCGTCGACATTGATAAATCAATAATGATTGATAAGAACCGCAACACTTTTCATGATTTTAACGCTTAGCAATGAACACACTTGAAATACTACACATTTTAGAAGCAGATCCTGCTGTGAACAAAATTTTGCTGTGCATCTTCCCTATTGATCGCCTTCCGCCTATACTCCACTACCCTGCTCCAGTAATAGCCAATTTGGATTCCAGGAATGAACCAGGTTCACACTGGGTGGCCATATTCTTCAATTGTAGATCGCATTGTGATTTTTTTGACAGTTATGGTCAAAGACCGTTTGAGTTTAAAGAATATTTTGAGAAAAATGCAACATCGTACACATACAATTATATGAAGGTTCAGGGTCTTTTCTCTACATCATGCGGCCATATGTGCATCTATTTTCTGCATTTTCGAGCAAAAGGGGTTTCATTCAAAAGAGTCTTTAAATCTATGCACACGCCCAAAATCTATGAATACTTTGAGAAAATGTGAAAAAACAAACAAACATGGATCCTGAACAGTTTTACATGACGCTTCCGGGCGATTCTCAAGAATCAAATACTGCCTCTACCTTCATTACAAAGCTGCCTAGACACATAATGCTCAATGGTGATTGGGGAGTAGGGTTAGCCGAAATAATCTACGCAAACACCTCGAATAATACATCCGAAGATCAGAAGATTCAATATTATGATTTTAAAAATAATCTCCGGATAAAAATGCTTATTCCTCTCGCCAGGTACTTGAATATACACGATCTTGTGAAATCAATCACTGAAGGAATAAATGTGGTCAGCACGAATGAAAAATCTGACTATACCCGACATATAAGCTTACAATATAATGATAATAAAAAACGCTGTCATCTTAAACTCAACACTGAACGTATTCAGAGCGTATAATTAACCAAACATTTAATGTACATGCTGGGATTTCTTGAAGACCAACTCTCTAGCATAAATTATAAGGTAGCACAAGGACTGACTATAGCTGCCTACCATTCTCCTGATTTGCTAAGCGGAATGCACAATTTTTACGTATATCGTGATATTGTCGAAGCTCAAATTGTTGGTAATGTTTTTGCCCCACTTCTGCAGGTGATAAGATATTGAAGGAAGCTAATATGGATTTAATAAACCACTCGTATATCAGTCCACACTATATACCCGTGCTCAAAAAATAATTCAATACTATTGAAATTAACGTTAAAACCGACCAAGATCTGCCAGTTCCTTTTGAGTTTTGGAAAACTATCGTTAAATTGCATGTTAAGCATGTTTAGCATATTCAAGACTGAGTAGCAGGGGTAGCAAGAGCAGACCCCTGCTAAATTTTACGGGAGACTTCCTCTCCCCACGAGGAACCACAGGCAATAAGAGTGGAAGTGATATGCACCATTGGCTTAGTTTACACTTAGTCTTAGTTTAATCCTAGTTTACACTTAAGCTGGCACTGTGCCATACATTCCACTCCTCAACTATGTTCTATCCTTAATCATTGCCTATCTTATACACGTTGTCTTTCCTTAACTATTGTCTATCCTTAACCATTGCCTATTCTTAACCATTGTATATGTGATAGCGTTGCCGCTAGGGTACCATATATAGCTACTCAACCATATAACTACATATCTGCTGCTGAAAACTTATAAATATGACTTCCTGGTCCTTTACTTCCTGGTCCTTGCTTAGACTGCTGAAATGGTACCTGAGTGTACAAAAGATAGGCCGACTTTTTCACACGTTATCACATAGCGGTACCTGCAAAATTAGCACGCGGGGGGGGGTCTCTATACTAGTAGGGCCGTATGATACAACGTGGAATAATTTATTCTTGAGATAAGTCCTATTCCGGGAATAGCTATGCTTGTAATAAAACTTATTCTCGTGATAGCTATTCCTGGGTTAAGGGACGGAATAAGCTATCCTAGCAATAAGAAAATTTTGTATGACAGAACACAAAATACGCGAGGAATAGCTGTTCCTGGGATAACTGTATCTATCCCAGGATTAAGTTACGCATTTCATAGGTTTTGTGTATAAATTGGATGTCCAACGCATTCTGCATACTGAAGTCACGTACAAATTGTTTAAAAATATATGACATAAATACAAACATGTAGTATTTATGTAGACGCGTGTGCTTAGGTAAAGTATGCATTTTGAAAAATGAGGTTGTTAAGCGAGAGTTGTAAACCAAGAGAAACTTAAAGTTTAAACATACCATTAAATTATGAAGAGAATTATAAAAGATTTTAAACTATAAGAAAATGAAAAAGGTGGGATTTTAGTAATTTAAAACAAATTTAGAGGATATGATGAAACATTATTGTTGAGAATAGGACAATCACGTGCTATGTATAACGACTCCTTGATTAAAAGATCAGAAGAGTTGGATGCTCGACTAATAACCTTGAAGCAATCTGATGTAATTAAATGATTGCTATTTGAGATATGTTTGTGAATAGCAGATAAGCTATCACCCTGAATTGGCTTTCCTGTAGCAAATGAGATGCCAGTATGCTCTGCAATTCTACTCCCAAAATGTTGGCGAGTTTAGCCAATGTAACTAGCCATACAGCTAGAACATGTATACTTATATACTAAATTTGAGAGTAGCTTAGCAGGTACAGCATCCTTGTTCTTGAAAAACCGGCTTCTACACATGACAGGTTTGTAAACAAACCTCACTCTAATCTGAGGGTAATATGCAGATATAAGCTTTAGAATTCTGCTGTGTACATTGTAGCCATGCACACCAGTGTAAGGCAAAACAAGTGAATAGCATAATTTATCACAACCGACTTTTATTTCATCACTCTTATTATACACAATCAAGCCAAGGGGATACTCATTTTGCAGTAGGGTCTGCTTCAGCTTGTCAATATCAGAGACAAAAGTCTGATATGAGTTACAAATCATGTAAATGCGACTCACAAGTGTCCTTATTAAACCAACTTTATAGGCAAAAGGAATGAAGCTAGACAATTTGGCATAAAGGCCAGAAAATGTAGGTTTCTGATATGATGATGTCACAATATCATCGGACTTCCTTTCAACAAGAACATGAAGGAAATTTAATTTCTTGTCACATTCAGTTTCAAATGTGAACTTCATATTAGGATGTTGCTGATTCATGTAATCACAGAACTTAGTAGGCTGATTTCTGTCAGAAAACACTACAAATGTGTCATCAACATAACGTACATAAAACTTGGGTCTGATAGCTCGAGAAAATGTTGGCAAGAAGTGGGCCAAGCGGATTACCCATAGCAACACCATCTATCTGTTGATAGATTTTACCATTACACGTAAAGTAACACTCTTTAACTGCAAGTTCTAGAAGCAGTTTGCATTGATGACAATTCATGTTATTTACTAACATGACATTTTGATCATCAAATAGTTTCCTAATACATATATCAATAGTCTCATTGAGTGGAATATTAGTGAACATGCTTTGAACATCAAGACTAGCCATAAATGATGGCTTTTGAATGTAAAAGCCTTAAGTCTTGTCAGGAAACTACCAGTGTCACATAAAGTGTATTCATTTGTACTAATGTCTTGCAGGATCGGCACAAATTACTTAGCCAACTTATAAGTTGGAGTGTTGATGGCTGACAAGATTGGTCTTAGAGGTACATCTCTCTTATGGGTCTTAGGTAAGCCATATAGTCTGCCATAACTGCATCCTACAGGATTTATACTTTTATACACATAAGCAGATAATCCATTTTGCTTATGAACTTTCAGTATACGGGCTTGTCAGCCATCAACACTCCAACTTATAAGTTGGCTAAGTATTTTGTGCCGATCCTGCAAGACATTAGTACAAATGAATACACTTTATGTGACACTGGTAGTTTCCTGACAAGACTTAAGGCTTTTACATTCAAAAGCCATCATTTTATGGCTAGTCTTGATGTTCAAAGCTTGTTCACTAATATTCCACTCAATGAGACTATTGATATATGTATTAGGAAACTATTTGATGATCAAAATGTCATGTTAGTAAATAACATGAATTGTCATCAATTCAAAATGCTTCTAGAATTTGCAGTTAAAGAGTGTTACTTTACGTGTAATGGTAAAATCTATCAACAGATAGATGGTGTTGCTATGGGTAATCCGCTTGGCCCACTTCTTGCCAACATTTTCTTGAGCTATCATGAAACAAAGTGGCTCAGAGACTGCAATATAAAGATTAGACCCAAGTTTTATGTATGTTATGTTGATGACACATTTGTAGTGTTTTCTGACAGAAATCAGCCTACTAAGTTCTGTGATTACATGAATCAGCAACATCCTAATATGAAGTTCACATTTGAAACTGAATGTGACAAGAAATTAAATTTCCTTGATGTTCTTGTTGAAAGGAAGTCCGATGATATTATGACATCATCATATGAAACCTACATTTTCTGGCCTTTATGCCAAATTGTCTAGCTTCATTCCTTTTGCCTATAAAGTTGGTTTAATAAGGACACTTGTGAGTCGCATTTACATGATTTGTAACTCATATCAGACTTTTGTCTCTGATATTGACAAGCTGAAGCAGACTCTACTGCAAAATGAGTATCCCCTTGGCTTGATTGATAAGGTCATATCAGACTTTATGACAAAGGTGTACAATAAGAGTGATGAAATAAAAGTCGGTTGTGATAAATTATGCTATTCTCTTGTTTTGCCTTACACTGGTGTGCATGGCTACAATGTACGCAGCAGAATTCTAAAGCTTATATCTGCATTTTACCCTCAGATTAGAGTAAGGTTTGTTTACAAACCTGTCATGTGTATAAGCCGGTTTTTCAAGAACAATGATGCTGCACCTGCTAAGCTACTCTCAAATTTAGTATATAAGTATACGTGTTCTAGCTGTATGGCTAGTTACATTGGCGAAACTCGCCGACATTTTGGGAGTAGAATTGCAGAGCATACTGGCATCTCATTTGCTACAGGAAATCCAATTCAGGGTGATAGCTTATCTGCTATTCACAAACATATCTCAAATAGCAATCATTTAATTACATCAGATTGCTTCAAGGTTATTAGTCGAGCATCCAACTCTTTTGATCTTTTAATTAAGGAGTCGTTATACATAGCACGTGATCGTCCTATTCTCAACAATAATGTTTCATCATATCCTCTAAATTTGTTTTAATTTACTAAAATCCCACCTTTTTCATTTTCTTATAGTTTAAAATCTTTTATAATTCTCTTCATAATTTAATGGTATGTTTAAACTTTAAGTTTCTCTTGGTTTACAACTCTCGCCTAACAAGCTCATTTTTGAAAACTATTACCTACTGAACAGTCGCTTCTAAAGTATGCATTGCTGCATTGAGTTAATGGGACTGTCGGATATTACCAAATAAACTTTTTATAATTCGGTTCAATAAATGCGGCTTCAACGCTTCTACGGAAAACGAAAATGGAAAATTGACATTGAAATAAAAAAATATGCTAGCTTGCGCATGAAGAGTTACTTTTTTCTGTAAGTAGGTGCTCATTTGCGAATCTTGCTGTCAACTTGTTGATTATACACACTAAGTACTGCATTAATTTTTTAAATCACTTCACTGTAGATGTTATGTATTGCATGATCGAAAAATAAAAAAAATTTGTCAAGAGCTCAACAAGAAGAGCCGTACTCACGGTTCAAACGCGCAACTAGAAAATTTTCCATATCAGTTTTGATCGTATTACAAACGAGAGCAACGATATCAAATTACAAGATAAAGAGGAATCAATCACCTATCCAATTAATTTTTTTAACACATTTACTTCGTTTAAAATCGCATCAGAAACGATTTTTACTTCTATTCCGCTGTCTTATACCTGCTATGACCAGGTATAAAATGGCGGAATAAAAGCGACCCTTTTTATTCCCGAGGTAACTTACTCCGCCTTCTGTCATATCACTTATTTTTATTCCGCCGTTTTATTCCGAGGTTAGCGCCTGGAGCGGCGCTATTCCGCGTTTTGTCATACCAACTTTATTCCTGGAATGTCATTGTCTATTCCGCTTTCTGTAGTACCGAAATATTTTATTCCGCCCTCTTATCCCACTGTTTTATCCTGGAATAGCACTATTCCGCGTTCTGTCATATGGCCCCTACGATTTATCCTTTAATCGTCGTTGCCATAAATCGATTTAAATATCAATTTAGTATGATCGATTTAATACCTTAAATCGATTGAAGCTAAATCGTCATTGTGAATAAGGCCAGGGTCAGTAAACACGGTCAATTGCTGGCCTATTTTTTTGTGTATGCTCCTGTGCTTTGTATGTTCGGCATTTGGTAGACTTTTGGTGGCTTTAAATCAGTTTCTGTGACCCAATTGTGACTTTGTGATTCAAAATTTCTCTTATTTGTCATTAATTTTTATTTTCAGTCTGCTTAGAGTTCTGGCTTTTTTTAGATATACATATTTCCATCTGATGTCTGTCTGCTTTGTCTGGTTCTAAAAACCGGTTTTAACTGGTTTTGAGCTTTCCAGTCTCTTTTACTGCGTAGAACCGCTTGTTCGCGTTCAATTTCGCCATCTTCGAATAACAACAGGAATATAACAAATCATCAGTACAGAAAGCTATTACAATATCCGACTATCAGGAAACTTATTGATAATTTACCAATTAATATTTATTAAATTCAATATTCATAATTATAAAAGACTGTAATTATCTAATTATATGTTAATTGATTAATTGATTAATTAGTTAATTAAGGTCGGAGCCAATGGATTCTGTAGAAATGATTACGAATACGCGTCTTATTTTTGTACAATATGGAATATGTGTTCTCCCGAGGGTTTTCGGGGTCGAGTGGGCACCGCGGGCCATTGCGAAACCGACGTGCAATCTTCATTGGGGTTGTGCCTAAGCAATTATTGCTCCAAGGAAAGTTCGGTGTTGGGAAAAGTCGGCTCGACCGGTTACTGTAGAGAAAATTGGCATTGCTTGTCTAATCTGTGCTTTCGTAATACGTGTTTGTAATGTGTTGTATATTTGTATTTTTTCTGCTTGTGCGGAGTAAAAAGGAGAGAACTCGAATTCGAAATTTCGAGAATATGACAGCAAGAGTAATGAAAAAATTTAAAATTTTTTGGATAAAATTATAACTCGTCAAATCGGGCGACCTCATCAATTGAAAAATGGATCAATAAGAAAATGATTGATTTCAAAACCAAAAAATCCGATAAAAAGGAAATTAGACTCGATAAATCGACAAAAAACCGAAAGAATGAACGTCGGGCGATTATTAAAATTTGCTGCCTACAACGTTAACATTACGAGCCAAACATATGCGTGGGGAATTGTTGGATATATATTCTGAAAACTTGCTTTAGTCCGATTAATGAAAACTGAGAAATACCTTGGAATCTTATTTAAAAATGGGACACTGAGTCGATTTAAAAATTATTCTCTGTCCGATAGGAACTTCAAGTAGTTTTGATTTATTTTTCAATCAATCAGGTAACAAGTGTCATTCTCGAAGCATGCGGTATGCTTAATTATTCTGATATTTTTCTATTTTAAAATTAGTTTTTAAGTATATATACATGTTTGTATCGAAATAAAGTAGGTTGGTATGTACCTATACCTATGCCCAGACGTGCACGTCTGGGGTCTGGGGGTCCTGGCTCCCGACCACACATGGGCGTGGAGGGTATACACTAGTAATAACGTGGGGCCCTCTGGACCGCATCAAGCCATAGTGCACCTGCACTTTAAGCGCCCGATTTTAGCAGGGCGATATAGCTGCATGTAGGCCTAGCGCCCAGGGGGTGTATTATTCAATTGGGCTCTTAATATCATTCAAGTGACGTCACCCTCTCAAGTACATGGCATTTTCTTGCTTAATATGATAAGCTAGAGATAATTATTTTCGGGTGTTCCCGATGAATTAAAGCGGTATTACGAAGATTTAATTAAGTAGAAACCTACCTACCAATGCTTGTTTTTTGCTGACCCTGGCGTAGAAAACATATTATATACAAAGTTAGTGTCATCAAAAGAGTTTTAATTAATACTTTGATTGCAATTAAAATAACAATTTCGTGACTACATGGGACATGCAACTGAGCCCATTTGGAAAATACACTCCTCCCAGGCGCTAGGCCTACATGCAGCTATAGCGCCCTGCTTAATACACGTCCCAGGCGTTGGCTCGACGCACAGCTATAATGCCCTGCTAAAAATCTGGCGCTTAAAGTGCAGATGCATTATGGCTTGGTGCGGTCCAGAGGGCCCCACGTTACCACTACTGAATACCCTGGCCCTCTGGACCGCACCAAGCCATAGTGCACCTGCACTTTGAGCGCCCGATTTTTAGCAGGGCGTTATAGCTGCGCGTCGAGCCAACGCCAGGGAAGTGTATTGAGCATGGCGCTATAGCTGCATGTAGGCCTAGCGCCCAGGGGGGAGTGTATTTTTCAATTGGGCTCAGCTGCATGTAGGCCTAGCGCCCAGGGGGTGTATTATTCAATTGGGCTCTTAATATCATTCAAGTGACGTCACCCCTTCAAGTACATGGCATTTTCTTGCTTAATATGATAAGCTAGAGATAATTATTTTCGAGTGTTCCCGATGAATTAACGCGGTATTACAAAGATTTAATTAAGTAGGTACCTTCCTACCAATGCTTGTTTTTTGCTGACCCTGGCGTAGAAAACATATTATATGCAAAGTTAGTGTCATCAAAAGGGTTTTAATTAAAACTTCGATTGCAATTAAAATAACAATTTCGTGACTACACGGGAATTACAAAACCGTATACTAATTATACGCATAGAATCATTACCTATAATGTTGGTGTCTATTTACTACGGTAAATTAAGAAACGAACTAATGTAGAAACTTTTCATCCATTCTAGCTTCGCTGTTTCCTTGGTAGAAAGATTCGTCGTCTGTATCGACTATCGATCCTAAATCGTCCTCATTGTAAATAAAGGCTGTATATCCCCGTACCTCTGCGCTCAATGTCGACTATGGTCGTGCAATTTTAGGTTCGCCAGTAGTTCAAACCGAACTCGCTCAATAGCTCGTAGAAGCCAACGACCGCAGTGTGTACTGGTATATTATCGTTGGTTGCCAAATTCCGAAAATAGGACCAGCAATAAGCCATGAGAGACTCATTGCTGAATTGGGCACTAATGAGTAAACGAGCTTGAGCGCCGTTTTGGGGCAGTTGGGATTAGAAAGGGTCGATCAAAAATTGTTGGGCTTCCACAGGGTTAAACGTGGGGTTATCACAAATACGACAAAATTGTAATCGAATTTCAGCCACAAAAATTTTTAAACGAGTAAAAATTTGTTCCATTCCGAAGTAAATAAATTAAGCAAATAGCGTAAGTTTTTAAGGTCTAAAGAGAATTTTTGACGCACTTTCGAAAAACGCTGCAATAAGCATTTTAAAAGAGCATTGCATCGCTCGTTTCGAGCTTACATTCATTAGCTAGCGTGCCTTTTAAGGGGAGACTCGCTCTTTGCGTTTTTCGTTCCATAAGAAACTATTAGCGTTATGCTGATAAAAATTGATCGAGGAAATTTTTGCAAGAGTATTGCATTACTCGTTTTGAGCGTACCTTCATTATCTAGAGCGCCTTTGATTAGCGGTAGACTCGCTATTTTGGTTTTTTGTTACATGAGAAACTTGTGGCGTAATGCTGATAAAAAGTAATTGAGAAAATTTTCGCAAGAGTATTGCATCGTTTGTTTCGAGTAGGCAAAAATAATGGTGTTTTTTAGCTTTACACAGCGAGATCTACGCACTAAAAATTTCTGAAAAAGTTAAGTTCATTTGAATTATATTTAAAATATGCTTTATGTAAAGAAATGGGTGCAAAGCGGCCTTGAATTTTGGGCTTTCTAGTTCAAGGAGTGCTGAAATTTATTTGAACGATCTTTCAGATGCGCTTCAGAATTTTAAATTTCTCCTTTGGCGGGCCCTTGTAGAAAATTTTTGTACTTCCAAAATTTTGGAGGAACTAGTTCCCCCCTATCCCCTAAATCTACGCCACTGGCGCCGCTAGCAGACGGGCACAAGGGAGGTTTGGGGAACGGGGCTAATTTCCTCAGTAAAGTATTGTAAATCAAAGGCCAAAAATGAACAAATGTAGCGATTAATAAGCCTTTTTGTGTAATTATTTCCTACTGCTGTTCATGAATGCTTCCTTGGGCATTAGTTCCATTTATAATTTTACTTACTGTGTTTTATTCGCACCATCAATATATTGTTTATTTTAAGTTTCTGCGCGATACCGGCCAGAATCGCAAGATAAGTAGATGCAGTTAAATTACAATTACCTCACACACAGTGAGCGTATGTGCTACACACGCGCTTCAAAATATGAAAGATCCATCTGGTTTTTCTGACGTGATCCAGCTTACATAGGTCTTTGGCTATGTAAAAGTGTAATGCCACAAATGTAAGCAATTTATTAATCTACAGCACATACACGTCTGTTACCCGATTAAATTGATATTGGTTATAGGTACCTACATTTAACAACTGGTAATATAGTATCTGATAATGCACAGTAAAGTGAATGTCACATATGATCGTGCAATCAACCATAAATTTTCTCGACGCAGATATAGCACCTTTTCGATAATTTTATCTTGTCAATCGAAAATCTTTTAAATTTCACCAATGTTTTAGCATATTTTTGTAGTCTTGGGTTGACATTGTTTCTCGACTTTTTGACATTTCACTCGTATCTTCATTATCTTCTTGCCTTTCTTGTAATTCATCAGGCAGGATATCAGCATTTTTACTAATGAGTTTCTTGAATAGATGCTTTTGAGAATTCCATGCCATCTTTGTCGCTTCAGTATCCCCAAAACTCAGCTTTGATTTTAAAAAGTGTGCCGTTGCAGTCAGTTTTGTATCTAAATCACTTTCTTCCAATGCTTTTTGCAGGGAAACATGTTTGTCATAATTTTCGTGAAGCTTTGACAAATAAGCGTTGAAGAAGGGAGGGCTGCTCAGTTTTTCAGCGGCATCTGGAATAACTGCCATATCTCGTACAGCATTTTCCATCATTGCACGCCAGAATTCATTCTTCCAACCACTTTTGATATCAGGCTCATCATCACTATCTGAAATATCGTCTGATGTTTCTTCGTCCTCGGAACCCTCTTGGTCGTCCTCTTTCTCTTCTATTCCTCGTTTTTCCTGTTTGCCTTCTTCCACACCTTCTTCTGAAGTAACAGATTCATTATCTTCTGTATCACTGTTTGCTGTATCCATTGAGGGATGTAATAGCTGATGATGCCTCTTTAATGTAAAATTATTTCACAATGTTTTGTTGCACAGTGTGCATAGAAAAACCATGCTTAACTCGGCCAAAGACACTAAATGACTGCCACATTTAGATCCGATGTTTGTATAAACACATGTTGCACATGTGCTGCACAGTGCACTGCACAAGTGTATACTGTGAGGTATAAGGACATCCGATTTTGGGTGGGGGAACCCCAACCCCTGTTACATGTGTGTATGTAATGGCTTGACATTGAGCACCCCCTGTTACATGTATAGATGTAATGGCTTGACATTGAATGGGGATACCCCAACCAAAGTCGGACGTCCCGCCATCCCCTCAGTGCCAGAAACTTGTTGACCCCCTCTCGTTTGTTGGAAAACATCGAATTCTGGCCATTTTTAAGCGTTTTTGAAGGTCATTTACCCCGTCTCCCTAAAAATGGGGTGTACCCCCTCAGTGTCAAGCCATTACATCTATACATGTAACAGGGGGATGCTCAATATCAAGCCATTACATACATACATGTAACAGGGGGTTGGGGGATCCCCACTCAAAATCGGATGTCCCCATACCTCACAGTATACACCTGTGCTGTGCACTGTGCAGCACATGGAAGCGCGTGTGTAGCACCTACGCTCACTGTGTATCGGGTAATTGTAATTTAAATGCATCTAGTCATCCTGCGACTCTGGCTGGCGTATCCTGCCAGGATCTTAAAATAAATGATATATTGATGGTGCGAATAAAACACAATAAGTAAAATTATAAATGTAACTGATGCCCAAGGAAGCATTCATGAACAGCAGTAGGAAATAATTACACAAAAAGGCTTATTATTCGCTACATTTATTCATTTTTGGCCTTTGATTTACAATACTTTACTGAGGAAATTAGCCCCTTTCCACCAAACTCCCTTGTGCCCGTCTGCTAGCGGCGCCAGTGGCGTAGCTGTAGGGGATAGGGGGGAACTAGTTTCTCCAAAATTTTTGGAAGTATACAAATTTTCTACCAGGGCCCGCCAAAGGTGAAATTTAAAATTCTGAAGCGCATCTGCAAGATCGTTCAAATAAATTTCCGCACTGCATGAACTAAAAAGCTCATTACATAAAGCATATTTTGAATATAATTCAGATGAACTCAACTTTTTCAGAAAATTTTAGTGCGCAGATCTCGCTGTGTAAAGCTCAAAAAACACCATTATTTTTGCCAACTCGATACGAGCGATGCAATACTCTTGCGAAAATTTTAATTACTTTTTATCAGCATTACGCCACATGTTTCTTATGTAACGAAAAACCAAAATAGCGAGTCTACCGTTAATCAAAGGCGCTCTAGCTAATGAAGGTACGCTAAAAACGAGAAATGCAATACTCTTGCAAAAATTTCCTCGATCAATTTTTATCAGCATAACGCCACATGTTTCTTATGGAACAAAATACCCAAATAGCGAGTCTCCCCTTAATCAAAGGCACGCTAGTTAATGGATGTAAGCTCGAAGCGAGCGATGCAATGCTCTTTTAAAATGCTTATTGCAGCGTTTTTCAAAAGTGCGTTAAAAATTCTCTTTAGACCTTAAAAACTTACGCTATTTGCTTAATTTATTTACTACAAAATGGAACAAATTTTTACTCGTTTGAAAATTTTCATGACTGAAATTCGATAACAATTTAGTCGTATTTTTGATAACCCCACGTTTAACCCTGTGGAACCCCAACAATTTTTGATCGAACCTTTTTAATCCTAACTGCCCTAAAACGGCGCTCAAGCTCATTTACTCATTAGTGCCTCAAGGCTTATTGCCGGTCCTATTTTTGGAATTTTACAACCAACGATAATATACCACTACACTATGCGGTCATTGGCTTTTACGGGCTATTGAGCGAGTTCAGTTTGAACTACTGGCGAACCGAAAATTGCACGACCATAGTCGACATTGTGCGCGGAGGTACAGGGATATACAGCCCTATTTACAACGAGGACGATTTAGGATCGATAGTCGATACAGACGACGAATCTTTCTACCAAGGAAACAGCGAAGCTTGAATGGATGAAAAGTTTCTACATTAGTTCGTTTTTTAATTTGCCATAGTAAATAGACACCAACATTATAGGTAATGATACTATATGTCGTATAATTAGTATACGGTTTTGTAGTTCCCGTGTAGTCACGAAATTGTTATTTTATTTGCAATCGAAGTTTTAATTAAAACTCTTTTGATGGCACTAACTTTGCATATAATATGTTTTCTACGCCAGGGTCAGCAAAAACAAGCATTGGTAGATAGATGAGCCCAATAGAATAATACACCCCACTGGGCGCTAGGCCTACATGCAGCTATAGCGCCCTGCTTAATACACCTCCCTGGCGCTGGCTCGACGCGCAGCTATAACGCCCTGCTAAAAATCGGGCGCTTAAAGTGCAGGTACACTATGGCTTGATGCGGTCCAGAGGGCCCCACATTACTACTAGTGTATACCCTCCACGCCCATGTGTGGTCGGGAGCCAAGACCCCTTAGACCCCAGACGAGCACGTCTGGGCATAGGTATAGGTGTATACCAACCTACTTTATTTCGATACAAACATGTATATATACTTAAAAACTAATTTTAAAATATAAAAATATTAGAAAACTTAAGCGTACCGCATGCTTCGAGAATGACACCTGTTACTTGATTGATTGAAAAATAAATCAAAACTACTTGAAGTGTCTATCGGACAAAGAATGATTTTTAAATCGACTCAGTGTCCTATTTTTAAATAAGATTCCAAGGTATTTCCCAGTTTTAATTAGGCGGACTAAAGCAAGTTTTCAGAATATATTTCCAACAATTCACCCCATGCGTATGTCCGGCTCGTAATGCTAACGTCGTAGGAAGCAAATTTTAATAATCGCCCGACGTTCACTTAATTCTTTCGGTTTTTTTGTCGATTTATCGAGTCTAATTTCCCTTTTTATTGGATTTTTTTCGTTTTGAAATCAATCATTTTCTTATTGATTCATTTTTCAATTGATGAGGTCGCCCGATTTGACAATTTATAATTATATCCTAAAAATTTTAAATTTTTTCATTTTTTTGCCGCCATATTCTCGAAATTTAGAATTCGAGTTCTCTCCTTTTTACTCCGCACAAGCAGAAAAAATACATATATAAAACACATTAAAAACACGTATTACGAAAGCGCAGATTAGACAAGCAATGCCAATTTTCTCTACAGTAACTGGTCGAGCCGACTATTCCCAACACTGAACTCTCCTTGGAGCAATAATTGCTTAGGCACAACCCCGATGAACATTGCACGCATACGTGGGCAGCAAGAAAATTCTGGGGGAGGGGTGCAAGATTTTTTCGAAGGTCAAAAAATGGCCTTAAAAATGGTGGTAGGGCGATAAAAACACCATTTTTCGACGTTTCTCATCAAGCACTATCCATTGGCATCAAAAAATTGCGAAAAAACCGAAAAAAATTTTCAAAAATTGAATTCTGGGGGTATTTTGATTTCTGGGGGGATATTTTGGTTTCTGGGGGTGCATACCCCCCAAAGCCCCCCCCCACGCCCAGGTGTGATTGCACGCCGGTTTCAGCACCCGCGGTGCCACCTCGACCCCGAAAACCCTCGGGAGAACACGTGTTCCATTTTGTACAAAAATTAGACGCGTATTCGTAATCGTTTCTACAGAATCCATTGGCTCCGACCTTAATTAACTAATTAATCAATTAATCAATCATAGGTAGCTCTTTAGCGCGTACCTATAATATACTTGGGTACCCCTAACACCTGTGCACCCCCTCTACAGCTATAACGGGACACTTCTGGAAGGTGCGGTTTTTTTAAAAGAAAGATAATAAAAAAATTCGCTGCCCGTGTTTTTTTTGTTTTTCTTGAAACTCAAAACTGACTGTGTAAAGAAGGTGTAAACTTTTTGTGTAACGTTATAACATAGGACAAATTTTGGGACATTTATAATGCGGCATGTGGACAACTGAGTATTGATGACTCGAAGAATTGAACAGCATAGGATAATAGGAGGGATGAATTCTACAGATGGTACTTTTTTTGTTTTTTGAAATTCGCATTAGTTATCAAATGGCAGTGTAAAGAGTGCGAAAATCTGGGGGTGAAAAAGCACTTTTTGGTCGAGTTTTCAGCCTGCTTATGTCTGATACTAACTCCGGTTATGAGTTTTTTGAAATGTTTTCTGACAGAAATGTAGAGCGGATCAAGGGCTACATGCTGCATATAAGCAAAGTCTTCTACGCTCTATGGTGAGTTAGATCCTGGGGTTTAAAGTTTACACTCTAGTGGATGGTGTAAAAAACTGATTTTAAGTAAGATTTCTCTGCCAAATTTTTTCGCTTATGAGTCAGGGTAAATTGAATACAGCAGTAATAAAGTGCCTCTCAGGGGCTACACACCACAACAAACTGCATTTAAAAAAACGCAATATTGAGTTATTTATGGGGGTATAAAGTTCGAAATCAGAGGTAAAAAATGGGCGAAAAAACACGTTTTTTTCGAATTTTGATTAATAAATCATACCAAATAATTTTTGCAAGAGAATTTTGGCACACAGGAATGTACTACGATTTAAAAGCTACAAATTGTACTAAACCGAATTTCTTTAAACTCAATGGGGGGTTCGGTACGGAATTCTAAAGTTTACAGTGTTCTAAATGATGGAAAATACGTTTTTGTTGCGTTTTTTGTTCGCCACTTTCTCCGTCCAGAAGTCGGGATAAGTCCAATAGAATAAAAAATAAAGTGATTTATATCGGGTGCATGTCAAAGCAAATTGTCTATACATTAATATTTAGCGAGTGTAAAGTCAAAAATTTGGTGTTTAAAATGCGTTTCTGTCTTGTTTTTTCCGCCTGCTTCTCCGGTTATGAGTCAGGGACACGATTATCAAGTCTAGAAATGGACCAGGAATCAAATTTGATATGCCAGTCTGGCGCATATGTTTACACTCTACAGTGTTGTAAAGTGGTTTACACCTATTGTTAGTTTGCCCATAGAACATTATGGAGACTTAATTTTTTTCATAAATATTAATCGTAATATCGGAACAATATCAAAATTACGAATCTGACCAAAATCTTCTTTGCACTAGGTGTTTACATGAAGTTTACACTATATATGTATTTATCTTCGTTTTTGAGCATTCTAGAAACCTAATTTTTTTCTGGAGTCTAGAAATTTTCAAAAAATCAAATGTGAGACGTCACGTAGGCGCGTTTGTTTACATCCAACATTGATGTAAAGTAGTTTACACTCATTGTTTATTTGTCCTCAGACCATTGTAGACATGCGATTTTTTATAAATGTTTATAATAATATCCGAGTAATATCAGATTTACACATCGGAATAAAATCCTCTTTACACTAGGCGGTTAAGTAAAGATTACATTGCTAATTAATCTTCGTTCTAGAACTTTGCAAAAACCTGTATTTTTTTGCCGAAATCTGAAAATTTACATGGAATCAAATAAGAGACGTCAGCTGGGCACGTTTGTTTACACTCAACAGTGATGTAAAGTGGTTTACATCTGTGTCTATTTGTCATTAAACCGTTATGGAGACGTAATTTTTTCAAGAATATTGATCGTAATATGCGGGTAATATCGAATTTACAAATCCGACTAAAATCTTCTTTACACTCGTTGCTAGTGTAAAGTCTACACTATATAATAAGCTTCATTCTAGAGCCTCACAGTAACTTATGTTTTCCCTAAAGTCGTAAAATATATATGGAAACAGATGTGATACGTCTGCTAGGGGCGCATGAAGAGTAGTGTTAAGTGATTAACACCTAATGTTAATTCGTTCTTAGAACATTATAGAAGTTTCATTTCTTAATAAATGCTGATCGTTATATCAGAGCAATTTCGAAATTATTAATCCCACTAAAATTCTTTACACTCTTGTGTAAAGTTCAAGATGTAAATTAAGTTTAGCTCTAGAATGTTTTGGAAGCATATTTCTTTACACAATGTTCTACGTAACATTAGAATTACTAATCAGAATGTTTGTTTCTTCTACAACTAGTAGCTTTGTATAGTTTAAACCATTCAATTATTAGAAGAACCGCACAGTAAATGAAATCTAGTATTGTATTTCCAAATCTTTCTAATTAAAAGTAGGGTATAGCAAAGAAAAATGCTCCGATGGAACAAAAAAGGGGAATATACTTGGGATTGTGAATTATCGAGGATGTAAAAGGAAGGGACTAGGAAAAATATCCCTATGTTATATGCAAAAAATCGCAAAATATGTTAAAAATCAGACTTTCTCTAAACAATGCAAACAATCGAAGTATATTCTGCGGCCTTTGAAAAATGTAAAAGTTTAGTAAACAATTGTTGTAGACATGTGTAAAAGAGTATCTACATGAGGTCTGTTGCACGTCAGCTTCCGTGTTTCCTACTGCTTTGAACCAAGAATATCATCGATTGTCTTGAATGCATCAATATGTACTATTTCATTCAATTCGCTTAGCTACTGCATTGCAAATTCGCTGCTTTTTTCAATCAATTTTTTGGTAATTTGAATATTGCTTGCACTTTGACACTTAGAATGGCTGTATCTGCTAAGTGACATGCTTAGTAATAATGAAATACGAACAACTTAATTATGATTTTTTAACAGCATTTCACTTTCAGTCACATTATTAAGCAACTCAAAGTTGAATGAAGTCTGCAAAAAGTTGCATTACGTAATATGCTTTTAAGATATTATGTCAATGAGAGAAAATTATTTTTAAAAATAATACGTTTTATTCTGAGACCGCAGAATATGCTTCTATTTTTTGCATTGTTTATAGAAAGTCTGATTTTTAACACATTTTGCGATTTTTGGCATATAACATAGGGAGATTTTTCCTAGTCCCCTCCTTTTACATCCTCGATAATTCACAATCCCAAGTATATTCCCCTTTTTTGTTCCATCGGAGCATTTTTCTTTGCTAGTATATATATATATATACATATATCATAGGTAGCGAGTTAGCGCGTACCTATGATATACTTGGGTACCCCCAACATATGTCCCCCCTCACAGCTATAACGCCGCACATCTGAGACGTGCGGTTTTTTTTGAAAGGTAGATGATAAAAAACTTAGTGCCCCCATTTTTTTCTTGTTTACACTCAATACCGAGCGCGTCGTGAGTGTGTAAAGTTTACACCAAAAATTCAAATAATTTGCGGAGGGCCATCTTTTTTTTAAAATGTTTTCAATAATTAGTAGGTTACGTATCTGGTCTTAAAATTTCTTTACTCTCATTGGTTGTTGCACAGAAGTGTAAACTAGACGGTTTTTTACAGTTTTCGTGTGTAAGAGCATATCTAACTCAGTTTTACATTCTATGCAGTCTGATTGGTTTCAAAAGGTAGACGGTTAAAAAATCTAGAGGGGTTTTTTTAAATTTTTCTTAAAACGTAATATTTTCGAATTTAGAGGCGGTTTATTGTAAAGAGGCTGGGATAAAAAAGTATTTTTTCCCTGCCATATTCTCCACATGGTAGATAGAACATGGTAACTACCTTTAAAATGTGCCTCGTCCTAAGCGCTACACGTCAAAATTTATTTTTTTATTTTACAATCAATATTGCGTTATTAGTGCAAGTGTAAACTTTACACTGAAAAAATTTTTCCGCCCATAGCGTCGTTGATGATGAATTTTTTTCCTAAAAAATGTTTTCCCTAATTAGTAATTTACGAATCTGGTCTTAAAATTTATTTACACTCATTGGTTGTTGCACAGGAGTGTAAATTAGACGGTTTTTTTTACTGTTTTCATGTGCAAGAGCATATCTAACTCAGTTTTACATATTATGCAGCCTGATTGGTTTCAAAAGGTGGACGGTTATAGAATATAGGGAAAACTTTGTTTATTTTTTCTCAAAAAGTAATATTTTCGAATTTGAAGGCGGTTTATTGTAAAGAGTCTGAAACAAAAAATATTTTTTTCCTGCCATATTCTCCACTTAGTAGGAAGAAGGTGGTAACTACCTTTAAAATCTGCCTCGTCTTAAGCGCTACACGTCAAAATTTATTTTGTTTCTTTACAATCAATATTGCGTTTTTAGTGCAGGTGTAAACTTTACACTAAAAAATTTTTTTCCGCCCAGACCGTCGTGGATGATAAATTTTTTATGTTCTCTGTGAGGTCAGAATATCGAATCTGACCTCCAAACTTTTCTACAATCAATACACAGTACCAGGGGTTTAAACTTTACACTCTAGTGAGTAAAAAAACAGATTCTTCCAAAGATTTCTCTGCCTACTTTTTCGGTTATGAGTTAAGATGATCTAAATAAATAAAAAGAAATTAACATTTAAGGGCTACACGTAAAAGCAAACCGCGTTCAAAAAAACGTAATATTGAGTTGTTTATGGGGGTGTAAAGTTCGAAATCTGAGGTGTAAAATGGGCGAAAAAAACAGGTTTTTTCGTATTTAATTGGTAAATCATATCAAATATTTTGCGGAACATAAGTTTTGCAGATAAAAACGTACTACAATCAAAGGGCTACAAAGTGGTCCAAATCGAATTTATTTACACTCAATGGGGCGTTCGGTTGAGATTTTTAAAGTTTACAATGTAATGGACAGTAAAAAATACGTGTTTGCACATATTTTTGTTTGCCACCCCTTAAAAAGTACTTGATTTTCATCCTATTCGACCTCTCCCGACTTCTTCACTTCATATTTTTGTTCGCCACCCCTTAGAAAGTACTTTATTTTTATCCTATTCGACCTCTCCCGACTTCTGAACAGAGAAAGTGGCGAACAAAAATATGCTCAAACACGTATTTTTCACTGTCCACCACATTGTAAACTTTAAAAATCTGAACCTAACGTCCCATTAAGTGTAAATAAATTCGGTTTAGGCCAGTTTGTAGCCCTTTGATTGTAGTACGTTTGTATGTGCCGAACTTATATTTGTAAACTTTACACTGAAAAAATTTTTTGTGAAAAAAATCAGTTTGGATTTCTTTTGAATCAGATGAAAAAAACGGATTGATTGCCCCAGATGTACATTCTTGTGCTCAAATTTCCATACGCACGTACACGACCGTTAAGCGCAACGCTTAAGTGAGTCGCCCCGGACCACCTGCCCCTGAAAATTATCATATTTTTCATTCCATTCCCGCACATATTTTCAATCAAAATCCGGGATAGGAAAATGGGCACTCGGGCTCAATGCGACTTGAGTACGCATTGGTATGTGTGCTATCATATCTTACGTGTGTTAAAAGATCATATGTGTGTGTCTCATATTTGTGCCTGTCTCGTCTGTACATACCTTTACCGTAAGCTTTTGCCCATAGGCCTATTGTCATATTCATAGATCCTTTTCATATCTCTTGGTTCGTGTTGTTACCCTCTTTTTCCGCGTCAGTTAAAACTGCGTATGAGCGCAGTTTTGACGGCACTTTAAGATTTTACATTTTACAATTAGTTTTTGAGCCTGAGAGCCTCTCCGCCAGCTTCCGCACTGAGCGTATCTTTTGTCTTTTCGTCGCCGTATGTGAGCAGACTCCGTACGTGCCTTTTTATCTGCTTATCTGCAGAACTCGTCTGTTTGTTTTCCTGCGTAGTGTGCACACTTCTTTTCGCCGTACGCTTTGTTTTTAATCATTCGTGTTTGTGCCAATTGGCATCAGTTGTATGCCTTTGGCAGGGCTTTGTGCCCTTGTTTAATTACATTGTTTGATTTTACCCGATTAGCGTAACACGACGGTCGGCAGCATGTATCCTCCATGCTGTCGCTTTTAAATTGCTTCATAATTTTTCTGTCCAAAAAATATTGTAAAAATTAATTATTTAATTAACGATGCTGGGCTCGATTGAATTTCCGTGCTGTTGAATTCTGTCCTTGTGCTACACTACACTTAGGAACCTCTAATATTTTCAAGCACTGGAATGCGGTCTAAAACAAGGTAAATAATAATCTTTTTGAGCCCTCAATTAGTAAACTATTGGGAACTTACTCTAATTAGGTACTTAATCTCAAAGAGGTTAAGTAAGTGATTTTCACTAGGTGCGTGCGTACAGGGCCGGGCTACCTTGAATAGGCCGGGCCGCTTACCCCCGAATCGCCGGCTGGTGATCGACCACCTAAAAAGGGCGAGAACCCCCGTGTGAGCGCATTAGCTTGAGATTTGGGTTAAGTTAGCAAAGTGAACGTAGCTTGAGTCTACGTTTACACATCTGATATTTATTTGTCCTTGGGCCATTGTGGACACTTAATTTTTTCATAAATGTTGATCGTAATATCAGAATTACGAATCCGACTGAAATTTTCTTTGAACTCTGTGGTTGTGTAAAGTTTACACTGCATATTAACTCTTTTTCTATAGCCTTGCGGAAGCTTAATTTTTTTCAAAATGTTCTACGTAAAATCAGAATTGAGAATCTGTCTGTTAGTTTTCTCTACACCTAGTAGTTGTGTGAAGTTTGCACTAATCATTTGTTGTTAAAATGTAGTTTATACTACAAATTTATTTTACTTCTAAATCTGAGCGTTAGTGTTCCTTACACTTGATATTTGCGTAAAGTTAATGCTGAAAAACTTTGATCTGTTAAAATAATGTAAGGTTGTCTTGTTTGAAAAGGATAATGCTGATGTTAAGAACAGTATTGTTTTCCGTGTTCTTGGACTGCTGTCATTATTGTGGCATGTTACTGTATGTGTTTACTGACTGATGTACTCAAATCATACTAATTAAAAGTGGGATCCTAGCAAAGAAAAATGCTCTGATGGAACAAAAAAGATGATCATACTTGGAATTGTGGATTATCAAGGATGTAAAAGGAGGGGACTAGGAAAAATCTACCTAAAGTCGCAAAATCTGCTGAAAATCAGACTTTCTCTAAGCAACGCAAAAAATCGAAATATATTCTGCTGCCTCTAAAAAGTGTCTTTTTTAAATAATGTTCGAAGTTTCAGATAAGAGTGTACGAAATCTATCAAGGTTACTTTTTTAAATTGCTGGCACCTGATTGATAGAAAACTAAGAGGTATTGTATTTAAAGTTGTTTTATTTTGTTATGAGCATTATAGCAAGCAAAGCAGGGGCCGATTGATTAGTGCACACAATCGTTTCGGGCATGCTAGTGTATCTACATTTAGTTTGTTTCAAGTCAACTTACGCGTTTCCTACTGTTTTAAACCAACCATGTCTCCAATTGTCTTCGGTGTTTGCTATTATCATTCAATTGGCTTAGAAGACTGTTAGTTTACTCAATATCATTTGCCATATCTACTGCATAGCTAACGTGCTGCTTTTTCAATCATTTTTATGGTTAAATATTTATTTTAATCTGTTGGCCGCAGAATATACATCGATTTTTAGCGTTGCTTAGAGAAAGTCTGATTTTTAGCAGATTTTGCTACTTTAGGTAGATTTTTCCTAGTCCCCTCCTTTTACATCCCTAATAATCCACAATTCCAAGTATATTCATCTTTTTTATTCCATCGGAGCATTTTTCTTTGCTAGTACCCCACTTTTAATTAGTAAGATTTGAGTACATCAGTCAGTAAACACATACAGCAACATGCCACAATAATGACAGCAGTCCAAGAACACGGAAAACAATACTGTTCTTAACATCATCATTATCCTTTTCAAACAAGACAACCTTACATTATTTTAACAGATCAAAGTTTTTCAGCATTAACTTTACGCAAATATCAAGTGTAAGGAACACTAACGCTCAGATTTGGAAGCAAAATAAATTTGTAGTATAAACTACATTTTAACAACGAATGATTAGTGCAAAATTCACACAACTACTAGGTGTAGAGAAAACTAACAGTCAGATTCTCAATTCTGATTTTACGAGAACATTTTGAAAAAAATTAAGCTTCTGCAAGGCTCTAGAACAAGAGTTAATATGCAGTGTAAACTTTACACAACCACAGAGTTCAAAGAAAATTTCAGTCGGATTCGTAATTCTGATAGTCCGATCAACATTTATGAAAAAATTAAGTCTCCACAATGGCCCAATGACAAATAAATATCAGATGTGTAAACGTAGACTCTCAAGCTTATGCGCTCACACGGGGGTTCTCGCCCTTTTTAGGAGGTCGATCACCAGCCGGCGATTTAGGGGTACGCGGCCCGGCCTATTCAAGGTAGCATGGCCCTCTACGCACGCACCTAGTGAAACTTACTTACTTAACCCCTTTGAGATTAAGTACCTAATTAGAGTAAGTTGCCCGGAAAACTAATTGAGGGCTCAAAAAGATTATTATTTAATTTGTTTTGGACCGCATTCCGGTGCTTGAAAATATTAAGGGTTCTTAAGTATAGTGTAGCACAAGGACATAATTCAACAGCACGGAAATTCAACCGAGAACAGCATCGTTAATTGAATAATTAATTTTTACAATATTTTTTGAACAGAAAAATTATGAAGCAATTAAAAAGCGACAGCATGGAGGATGCATGCTGCCGACCGTCGTGTTATGATAATCGGGCAAACAATGTAATTAAACAAGGGCACAAAGCCCTGCCAAAGGCATACAACTGATGCCAATCGGCACAAACACGAATGATTAAAAACAAAACGTACGGCAGAAAGAAGCGTGCGCACTACACAGGAAAACAAACTGACGAGTTCTGCAGCCAAGCAGATAAAAAGGCACATACGGAGTCTGCCATGTATGGCGACGAAAAGAAAGAAAAAGATACGCTCAGCGCGGTAGCTGGCGGAGAGGCTCTCAGGCTCAAAAACTAATTGTAAAATGTAAAATCTTAAAGTGCCATCAAAACTGCGCTCGCACGCAGTTTTAACTGACGCGGAAAAAGAGGCGTAACAACACAAACCAAGAGATATGAAAAGTATCTATGACTACGACAATAGGCCTATGGGCAAAAGCTTACGGTAAAGGTATGTACAAACGAGACAGGCACAAATATGAGACACACACATATGATCTTTTAACACACGTATGATATGATAACACACATACCAATGAGTACTCAAGTCGCATTAAGCCCAAGTGCCCATTTTCCTATACCGGATTTTGATTGAAAATATGTGTGGGAATGAAATGAAAAATATGATAATTTTTAGGGGGAGGTGGTCCTGGGCGACTCACTTAAGCGTTGCGCTTAACGGTTGCGTACGTGCGTATGGAAATTGAGCACAAAAATGTACGTCTGGGGCAATCAATCGGTTTTTTTTCATCTGTCTCAAAAAAAAACCTAAACTGATTTTTTTTTACCAAAAAATTTTTTCAGTTTAAAGTTTACAAACATAAGTTTGGCACATACAAACGTACTACAATCAAAGGGCTACAAACTGGCCCGAACCATATTTATTTACACTTAATGGGGCAGGTTCAAATTTGTTAAAGTTTACAATGTGGTGGACAGTGAAAAATACGTGTTTGTGCATATTTTTGTTCGCCACTTTCTCTGTTCAGAAGTCGGGAGAGGTCGAATAGGATAAATATAAAGTACTTTCTAAGGGGTCGCGAACAAAAATATGAAGTGAAGAAGTCGGGAGAGGTCGAATAGGATAAAAATCAAGTACTTTTCAAGGGGTGGCGAACAAAAATATGGACAAACACGTATTTTTCACTGTCCATTACATTGTAAACTTTAAAAATCTGAACCGAACGCCCCATCGAGTGTAAACGAATTCGGTTTGTGCCAGTTTGTAGCCCTTTGATTGTAGTACGTTTGTATGTGCAAAATTTATCTTCCGCAAAATATTTGATATGATTTACCAATTAAATACGAATAAACATGTTTTTTCGCCCATTTTACACCTCAGATATCAAAGTTTACACCCCCATAAACAACTCAATATTACGTTTTTTTGAACGCAGTTTGCTTTGACGTGTAGCCCTTGAAAGTTAATTTATTTTTTATCTACTTAAATTATCTTAACTCATAACCGAAAAAGTTGGCAGAGAAATCTTTGACAGAATCTGTTTTTTTACTCATCCACTAGATTGTAAAGTTTAAACCCTTAATACTGTGTATTGATTGTAGAAAAGTTTGAAGGTCAGATTCTTTATTCTGACCTCACAGAGAACATTTAAAAAAATTCATCATCCACGACGCTCTAGGCGGAAAAAATTTTTTCAGTGTAAAGTTTACATCTGCACTAATAACGCAATATTGATTGTAAAGAAACAAAATAAATTTTGACGTGTAGCGCTTAAGACGAGGCAGGTTTTAAAGGTAGTTACCACGTTCTTTCATCTAATTGGAGAATATGGCAAGGAAAAAATATTTTTTGGTCTCAGACTCTTTACAATAAACCGCCTCTAAATTCGAAAATATTACTTTTTAAGAAAAAATAAAAAAAGTTTTCCCTATATTTTATAACCGTCTACCTTTTGAATCCCTTCAGACTGCATTGAATGTAAAACTGAGTTAGATATACTCGTGCACATGAAAACAGTAAAAAACCGTCTAGTTTACACTCCTGTGCAACAACCAATGAGTGTAAAGAAATTTTAAGACCAGATTCGTAACCTACCAATTAGGGAAAACATTTTTTTAAAATTCATCATCCACGACGCTATGGGCGGAAAAAATTTTTTCAGTGCAAAGTTTACACTTGCACTAATAACGCAATATTGATTGTAAAGTAACAAAATAAATTTTGACGTGTAGCGCTTAATACGAGGCACATTTTACACGTAGTTACCACGTTCTGTCTACCAAGTGGAGAATATGGCAGGAAAAAATATTTTTTGTCCTAGCCTCTTTACAATTAACCGCCTCTAAATTCGAAAATATTACTTTTTAAGAAAAATTAAAAAAGTCCCCCCTAGATTTTTTAACCGTCTACCTTTTGAAACCAATCAGACTGCACATAATGTAAAACTGAGTTAGATATGCTCTTGCACACGAAAACTGTAAAAAACTGTCTAGTTTACACTCCTGTGCAACAACCAATGAGTGTAAAGAAATTTTAAGACCAGATTCGTAACCTACTAATTAGGGAAAACATTTTTTAAAAAAATTGGCCCTCCGCAAATTATTTGAAGTTTTGGTGTAAACTTTACACACTCACGACGCGCTTAGTATTGAGTGTAGACAAGAAAAAAATGGGGGCACTAAGTTTTTTTATTATCCACCTTTTAAAAAAACCGCTCCTCTCAGATGTGTGCCGTTATAGCTGTGAGGATGTATATATGTTGTGGTACATATGTATAATAAAGTATATATATAGGTACGCACTAATGTATATATATATATGATATATATATATATATATATATATATATATATATATATATATATATATATATATATATATATATATATATATATATATATATATATATATATATATATATATATATATATATATATATATATATATATATATATATATATATATATATATATATATATATATATATATATATATATATATATATATATATATATATATATATAGTCATTGTATATTATTGCAAGCGCGTTAGCGCGTACCTATAATATACTTGGGTACCCCTAACACCTGTGCACCCCCTACAGCTATAACAGGACACATCTAGAAGGTGCGGTTTTTTTTAAAAGATAGATAATAAAAAAATTCGCTGCTCGTGTTTTTTTGTTTTTCTTGAAACTCAAAACTGGCTGTGTAAAGAAGGTGTAAAGTTTTTGTGTAACGTTATAACATAGGATGAATTTTGGGAGGTTTTTTAGACGGCATGTGGACAAATCAGTATTGACTCCTCAAATAAATTAATGACACAAATTTGTAGAGGAAGGGATGCTCCAAAATGACTTTTTTTTGTTTGTTGAAATTCGCATTAGTTCTCGAATGGCAGTGTAAAGAGTGCGAAAATCTGGGGGTGAAAAAGCACATTTTGGTCGAGTTTTCAACCTGCTTATGTCTGATACTAACTCCGGTTTCGAGTTTTTTAAAATGTTTTCCGACAGAAATGTAGAGCGGATCAAGGGCTACATTCTGCATATAAGCAAAATCTTTTACGCTCTATGGTGAGTTAGATCCTGAGGTTTAAAGTTTACACTCTAGTTGATGGTGTAAAAAACGGATTTTAACTAAGATTTCTCTGCCAAATTTTTTCGCTTTTGAGTCAGAGTAAATTGAATACAGCAGTAATAAAGTGCCTTTCAGGGGCTACACATCGCAGCAAACTACATTTAAGAAAACGCAATATTGAGTTATTTATGGGGGTGTAAAGTTCAAAATCAGAGGTAAAAAATTGGCGAAAAAACACGTTTTTTCCGAATTTTGATGAATAAATCATACCAAATAATTTTTGCAAGAGAATTTTGGCACACAGGAATGTACTACGATTTAAAAGCTATAAATTGTACCAAACTGAATTTCTTTAAACTCAATCGGGAGTTCGGTACGGAATTTTAAAGTTTACAGTGTTCTAAATGATGGAAAATACGTTTTTGTTGCGTTTTTTGTTCGCCACTTTCTCCGTCCAGAAGTCGGGATAAGTCCAATAAAATATAAAATAAAGTGCTTTATATCGGGTGCATGTCAAAGCAAATTGTCTATACATTAATATTTAGTGAGTGTAAAGTCAAAAATTTGGTGTTTAAAATGCGTTTCTGTCTTGTTTTTTCCGCCTGCTTCTCCGGTTATGAGTCAGGGACACGATTATCAAGTCTAGAAATGGACCAGGAATCAAATTTGATATGCCAGTCTGGCGCATATGTTTACACTCTACAGTGTTGTAAAGTGGTTTACACCTATTGTTAGTTTGCCCATAGAACATTATGGAGACTTAATTTTTTCATAAATATTAATCGTAATATCGGAACAATATCAAAATTACGAATCTGACGAAAATCTTCTTTACACTAGGTATTTACATGAAGTTTACACTATATATGTATTTATCTTCGTTTTTGAGCATTCCAGAAACCTAATTTTTTTCTGGAGTCTAGAAATTTTCAAAAAATCAAATGTGAGACGTCACGTAGGCGCGTTTGTTTACATCCAATAGTGATGTTTAGTAGTTTACACTCATTGTTTATTTGTCCTCAGACCATTGTAGACATGCAATTTTTTCATAAATGTTGATAATAATATCCGAGTAATATCAGATTTACAAATCGAAATAAAATACTCTTTACACTAGGCGGTTGAGTAAAGATTACACTGCTAATTAATCTTTGTTCTGGAACTTTGCGAAAACCTGAATTTTTTGCCAAAATCTGAAAATTTACATGGAATCAAATAAGGGACGTTAGCTGGGCGCGTTTGTTTACACTCAACAGTGATGTAAAGTGGTTTACATCTGTGTCTATTTGTCATTAAACCGTTATGGAGACGTAATTTTTTCAAGAATGTTGATCGTAATATGCGAGTAATATCGAATTTACAAATCCGACTAAAATCTTCTTTACACTCGTTGCTAGTGTAAAGTTCACACTATATAATAAGCTTCATTCTAGAGCCTCACAGTAACTTATGTTTTCCCTAAAGTCGTAAAATATATATGGAAACAGATGTGATACGTCTGCTAGGGGCGCATGAAGAGTAGTGTAAAGTGATTAACACCTAATGTTAATTTGTTCTTAGAACATTATAGAGGTTTCATTTCTTAATAAATGCTGATCGTTATATCAGAGCAATATCGAAATTATTAATCTCACTAAAATTCTTTACACTCTTGTGTAAAGTTTAAAATGTAAATTAAGTTTAGCTCTAGAAAGTTTTGGAAGCATATTTCTTTACACGATAATCTACGTAACATAAGAATTACGAATCAGAATGTTTGTTTCTTCTACAACTAGTAGCTTTGTATAGTTTAAACCATTCAATTATTAGAAGAACTGCACAGTAAATGAAATCTAGTATTGTATTTCCAAATCTTTCTAATTAAAAGTAGGGTACTAGCAAAGAAAAATGCTCCGATGGAACAAAAAAGGGGAATATACTTGGGATTGTGAATTATCGAGGATGTAAAAGGAGGGGACTAGGAAAAATCTCCCTATGTTATATGCCAAAAATCGCAAAATACGTTAAAAATCAGACTTTCTCTAAACAATGCAAAAAATCGAAGTATATTCTGCGGCCTTTGAAAAATGTAAAAGTTTAGTAAACTGTAAAAGAGTATCTACATAAGATCTGTTGCACGTCAGCTTCCGTGTTTCCTACTGCTTCGAACCAACAATATCATCGATTGTCTTGAATGCATCGATATGTACTATTTCATTCATTTCGCTTAGCTACTGCATTGCAAATTCGCTGCTTTTTTCAATCAATTTTTTGGTAATTTGAATATTGCTTGCACTTTGACACTTAGAATGGCTGTATCTGCTAAGTGACATGCTTAGTAATAATGAAATACGAACAACTTAATTATGACTTGTTAACAGCATTTCACTTTCAGTCACATTATAAAGCAACTCAAAGTTGAATGAAGTCTGCAAAAAGTTGCATTACGTAATATGCTTTTAAGATATTATGTCAATGAAAGAAAATTATTTTAAAATAATACGTTTTTTCAGAGACCGCAGAATATACTTCGATTTTTTGCATTGTTTAGAGAAAGTCTGATTTTTAACATATTTTGCGATTTTTGGCATATAACATAGGGAGATTTTTCCTAGTCCCCTCCTTTTACATCCTCGATAATTCACAATCCCAAGTATATTCCCTTTTTTGTTCCATCGGAGCATTTTTCTTTGCTAGTTAATATATATATATATATATATATATATATATATATATATATATATATATATATATATATATATATATATATATATATATATATATATATATATATATATATATATATATATATATATATATACATATATATATATATATATATATATATATATATATATATATATATATATATATATATATATATATATATATATATATATATATATATACTATATATTTTTGAAAGTTTGTTTGTTTGTATGTTCGTATGTTTGTGCCGGGTTGGCTCCGGCCCAATGAAATTTGGTGGGCTGATATTTTGGGCCGAGTTTGGTCCAATGGGGGAAGGAGCCGTAGCGATCTTGAAATTTCGACAAACGCACCCATTGGCCCAGGGCAGGGAGGGAGCAGGGTTTGGCCCCTGTGCTATAAGCCTCCACGATTTCGGGAGATGGCCGATTTTTTGCTATTTTTTTCAAAAATCAGTTTATACTGTTTGTATAGGGATACCCTGGCCAAGAGGAGCATGCCTGGCGACACTATGTACATTGTTATATGTTATAGCATTGGTCGGCACTGTGAAACATCAAAATACGGGTTTAACCAAATAATGCTATAATATAGGCAATTTTATAAGATAGGCATGGTATGAGATACTATATGCAACAAGATAAGCAATGCTATACGGTAGGACGTGATATAAGATACTCTGTGCTACGGGAAAGGCAATACTATAAGATAGGACGTGATATAAGACACCCCGTGCTACAAGATAGGCAATGCTATAAAATAGAACGTTATAAAAGATACCGCGTGCTACAAGATAGGCAATGCTATAAGATAGGAAGTGATATAAGATACCCCGAGCTGCAAGATAGGCAATGTTATAAGATAGTATGGGATATAAGATACCCTGTGCTACGAGATAGGCAATGCTATAAGATAGGAAGTGATATAAGATACCCCGAGCTGCAAGATAGGCAATGTTATAAGATAGTATGATATAAGATACCCTGTGCTACGAGATAGGCAATGCTATAAGATAGGTTTGGTATAGATACCCTGTCTGTGCCATAACATGCAGTGATATAAGATAGGAGATACCATCAGCTATAACATATCACGTGATATATGACACCCTCTGCTACAACAAACAAAAAATTTTCAAAAACATCAAAAATATGGTTTGACGAAAAAAATTTTTCCAAAACATCCCAAAACATCAAAAATATGGGTTTGATTAAAAAATTTTCCAAAACATCCTAAAAACATCAACAATATGGTTTCCACGAAAAAAAATTTTCCAAAACATCCCAAAACATCAACAATATGGGTTTTATTAAAAAATTTCCAGAACACCCCAGAACATCAAAAATATGATTATGGCTAAACAATTTTCAAAACCATTCTGTAACGTCAAAAATATGGATTTGATTAAAAAATGGTTGACAAAAGACATTTTAAAAAAAATACAAAAAATAAAATATGGTTTGTACCAACAATTTTTTTAGAAATATCCCAAAAACATCAAAAGTCTTGAAAAATAAAAAATACAAGAGACATATTAATTCCATATAGCTATCAGGCCTAAGTTCAGCCCGGCCAATGCTGAGCAGCTCAATAATACATATATATATATATATATATATATATATATATATATATATATATATATATATATATATATATATATATATATATATATATATATATATATATATATATATATATATATATATATATATATATATATATATATATATATACTATATATATATATATATATATATATATATATATATATATATATATATATATATATATATATATATATATATATATATATATATATATATATATATATATATATATATATATATATATATATATATATATATATATATATATATATATATATATATATATATATATATATATATATATATATATATATATATATATATATATATATATATATATATATATATATATATATATATATATATATATGGTCATAGCCCTACAGTTCCGGCCGTAACTACTTAAAAGAAACTAGATGTCAGCCTCACGTACATTAACTGCATGTTTCGGGACCTCTAGCTTATCACCATGATTAGCAAAATTGAATTTTGATGATTTTTAATGATTTAAGTCCTAAACTGTGTAGAAGACATTTGGTGTCAAAGTTGTTGTAAAGAAAGATTAGAATGGTATTTGTGTAATAAGCATTCTGAAAGGAAAAGACGAATTAGTTAAGGGACTTCGAAGCACAACAAGAGGAGATGACTTATTTTTGAGACTTCTGATTTCCGAAAAGTGTGTGTTGCATAATGATTGTAAACAACAAAGATTTTCTCACACTTTAATTCCAGAAGGACCAAAAACCTCTGGCCATGACGATACGCGGGTACAACATTGAGCGCAGCGAAAAGGAAACCAAAAAGGGGTGATACAAAAGCGGAATCCCCACTAGCTGAGCACGCCAAAATCGATAATCATACTCTAAGATCGCTACAGTAACACACGATTGTATCCGCTCATACTAACATTGGAGTATGTTCATTTTTACGGTCAGAAGTGACATTGTTTTTATTCAGCTACTGGCAGTGTTCTCGATTTATGTGAGTTAAAGATTTATGGCCGCCCAACAAAAAATCCTGCCTACACCTGCAAACATTTATTTCATGGAGGGACAACCAACCAGAATTTTGAACTATTGGTACTAATGGGAAAACCGGCCGTTGTTTAGGTATGGATCCCCGACCATTTGGGTGGTGGGGGTGGGTAAATGACGTTCCATTTCAGATAAAAAAACAGCTTAAAACATCTACAAATAAAAAAACGCAATTTTATTTAAAAACCGGGAGTTGTGGTCAAAAATTTTCTGATTTTGCAGGAGGGATGGCAGACTATCAACTTTGGGTAGTGGGGATTCTATCCCATACCCCCTATTACATACATATTTAGGTTAAAGGGTTCAGACCCCCGAAAGTGTGATTGATCGCTCCATGTATTAGGGGCTCGACACTCTGGGATCTGGACCCTTATAACCTTAGAAAAACCCCAAAATTTGAAAAAACCCTACCGAATCACACGAAAAATCAAAATTTTTCTTCGTTTTCTGTGATTTTTTGAAGCCAACGGGCGGTAAAAACTTATGTTTTGTCCATAAACCTGACTTTTATATGTCTTCCAACTTTGGAAATTTTTAGACCCAGAATTCAGTGCTGCCCGTGCATGGTTGGAAAGTGAACCGGGCTTTATTCATGTAAAGTTAAGGCAAAGAAACACTTCCTTAAATATTTTTCGACAGCATTTATTAGCATTATACGAGCGCCATTATTATTTCAGCTCCTATTACAATGTACAGGGTTGACAAGTGCGATATCACATAAGTTAACAATGAATATTTGCGGTTATACATGCCTGATTGTCATGCCTGCAGCATATGCGCTTACAAGGCAGGATAATCTCGCACCTAGTTTTTCCGTTGCAGATTGGCTGGAACCAATTGACGTGAGCGGACATGCGCGTGGAAACATTATAAAATTTTTGCGACACAAAAGACTTAATAAAATGCTTAAAACTGACCAGAAAATATCACTTTATATTAATTTTTAATTAATTCTATTGTTTGTTCCATTTATTTGAGAGTCTTTTCACTAAATTCTCACATAAGTTGAGCTTCTACAAAAGTGACTAAAAAAGCTGGCAGTACGGTTCTGCCGCTAAACGATGTTAAAGATATTCCTACATTAGAATACCATTTCGGTAGTATTATTCTAAAACACTAATATAACTGTTAGTTTAAGCTGTGGTGTGTATAAATATATTGATTTACATGCAGGGACGAATTTATGGGTCAACTTCACCCCTTCAGAATATGAGGAATAAAAAACATAATATCTACATAATTTGTAACGATTTTTGGCCAATGTCGTGATTTTTCAAACTTTATGGCGCTTAACGGCGGATAATACATATAAATGGCCTCTATTAAGTATCTTGGCAGCACGGAAGCCATTTTTTGTGCTGGTATTCCATAACATCAATAGAAATCTGGTGCACTATTAAAACTATTTCAGCATAGTTTTCTTTTATTTTCAAGCAAGAGATTTAAAATTCCTGACCCTTCGCGTCGAATACCTTAGTGAGCTTGTAGTCCAAGTGCGAAAATGATGGAAATTGAGCCGTCATTCAAGTCTTGGACGTTATTCTGCATAAATTCTGCAAACTTGCTGACGTTTTGCACCACATTCTTTCTACAGACAAAAAATTCATCGTTTAGCAAAAAGTTGTCAAAAATTAAAAACTTTATGGAAAAATTTTGAGCTACTTTCAATAAAGGTAGACAATGTAAAATGAAAAAAACGCTATTTCAGACGTGACCGGCAAATTTTCGGGCCCATTTTTGATGGTTTAAGATTGAGTTGGGAAACCGCTACCCCTTACACAAATTCCTAATCTGCCAATGCCGACTTGCACTGAATAAAACAAACCGCAAAATAACATTATAACACTATCGTATTCATAGCTCACATAGGCTCAGCTTAGTTGGGGTCAAAAGATACAAGGTTAATCATGTAAAGTCTTTTAAGATCTTCAAGGTCTTTGAAAAAGCACAAAGCTGCTTACTTCTAACTGTGTGAAGAATCGTTTAAAAGAATTTTCCGTAAATTGGCATTAACAATCCTTACAGTCGAATACGATAAATCTCTTATTTTTACAATTTTTTATTTAATTACAAAGAGATAAAGGTACCTAAACTGTTTCCTCGCAAATTACTGTGCGACCCATTAGGCGCGTAATTTTCCCTCCTTTTAGATGTGCATTTAATAAATCTTAATCTGATTGAAAGTTACGAACGGAAAACCATGACCACTCATTTTTTGCTTTCATCTTTGACACAGTTAACATGTGCAAAATTTTGATTTTTGAATCAAAAAGTACCAAAACCTAAAATATAGATGGCTTTATGGTAATAATTGCTTTCTGAGTAAGAGAACAACTGAATTATCCCGGCAATTAAATGCGAGAGTCATAGGGATGCAATTATCGCATGTTTTTCAGCTATTTTTAGCCCACTAATTTATATTGCCTTAAATGACAAAAAAGAAATATAATTTGGTTTTTAATTCAAACTTATCACTCGTTTCAAAGCTGATTGTATTTGTTATTTACAAATTAAGCGCTACTTCCTTTTGTGATCCGCAGAATCTTTTTTGATTTTCGCGTTTTTCAGATGAAATCGATTCTTTTAGTAGCTTTTTACAACTTCTGCATGCATTTATCTTCGAATTTTCTTTAGATCTCCCTATCTGAGCTGTAAATATGTGAGATTCGGAAAGCCAGGAGCCTGAATCAATTAAAAACGTTCTGAGTATTATAAGTAAGGTTTTTTTAAAGTTTTGATCTCTAACAACGTTTTTTAAAATGAAAAACCTTAATGACGTTCTTTTCAAAGTCTATTCAACGTAAAGTTACAAACGTACAAGCCTCCTGGCTTGAAAAAATGTTAAATTTCTCACATTGGCCAAGCCATGATCAAATCAAAATCATCGATAACAATGCAGTGAATTAAATTTTTGTGTGCATCAATATTTAAAGCTCAGAAGGATATTAGAAATTTTAACCTCTTGGATTGAAATGCTGCTCTGTTTACGCCTTGAATTATAATTTTTACATTGAGCATGTCAGTCAAGATGAATCTTCTAATTATTTGAGCCAACGAAAAAAATGATGATTACATTTTAAAAAAGTTGTTGACGTTTTTTAAAAAAGATATTCGACATTTTTTAAATAAAAGATGTGAACGGTTTTTTATAAAGATATTGACGTTTGTTCCATGATGAAAAGGAGTTGACACTTAAAAAGAGATAACTATGTGAAAAAAGGCGGTTTTTGAAGCATATAATACTGTAGAAAAAAGATAATAAAATTTTCTGACGAATTACTTTCCTTTAGAAAGTATCTATCAAAAACACTTCATTTCATTAAAATATTTGCCGTCGTTGTTGAATAAATCTTAAAAATAGCCATTTTAGTGAAAGCAATCTTCAATCGACAGAAGGTGCAGTTGCGTTTGCTCACACTTATACTTTAGTTATACAACATCATTTTGGTTGCACTAATTTTTCTGAGAGTAAATTAAATTGTGATCGTTTATTTAATCTGTTTTTTTATTCGTACCTGTAGATCAAAAGTTAGATGCATAGATGTGCCAAATATGTCAGTATGAGTGAAATCGGCGTATGATGTAATATAATTAGTCGGTCAGCTTATATTTCGAAAATCTGGTGAACATAAAGCAAAATCTACTATTCATGAAAGTTCATTTCAAAGATTGAGTCTACTCGGCCAGATGGGTCAATTGCATAGGTGGTCGGCAACACACATGGGCATGGGGGTTTGGGGGTATGCACCCCCCAGAAGTTGGAATACCCCTGAAATCATAATACCCCTCAGAATTCAATATTTGAATTTTTTATTTGCTTTTTAGCGATGTTTTGATGCCATTGGATAGTGCTCGATGAGAAACGTTGAAAAATCATGTTTTTTCGCCATTCGACCACTTTTAAGACCATTTTTTGACCTTTGAACATTTTTTCACTCCTTCCCCAGAAATTTTTTATTTCCCTCCCCCACCCCAGAATTTCGGTGCTGCCCACCTATACTCGGCACCAAACTTCTTGATGGCGGCTGCGAGAATGTTTCAAAGGTCAAAAATGGCCTTAAAAGGGTTGTATGGCGAAAAACACCATTCTTCAATGTTTCTCATTGAGCATTATCCATTGGTACAAAAAATTGCAATAAAACAAACAAAATTCAAACTTGAATTCTGGGGGTATTTTGGATTCTGAGGGGAGGTGTATACCCCCAAAACCTCCCAAGCCCAGGTCTTGTGAGACGCCTGGAAGTGTGTCGCACCTCTTAGAAGACGTCCATGACGTAGTGTTAAAGTCTAGCGTGACGTCAAGTTAAGGGAAATCACACTTCGTGCGTCTCTATATATTAGCCCGGGTCAGCAAATTGTTCTGTCAGAGCTAGCACCTGAACCAGTGGGTATTTTTTATAGTTTTTTAAAGATGGGGTACTTAATGTAGATTGTGCGGCCTTCTGCATTTGTCCAATAGTTCCTTATTTTTCCATTTTTTTACCGTGTTTTTACTGCTTTTTTGCTCCAGCTTCAACTATTCTCCGCAATTTCGGCCGGATAGCAATACAATTTATAATCAGAAAGAGAATGTTTCTGTCTCAAAACTTTTTTTAGTTTTGAAGTCGAGTATTAAGAAAGTTATCAAGCTTCAAAAAGTAGGTGCGTCACTGATAAAGGCTCATTTAAGCAATAAGCACTTGTGTGCATTACGTATAGGTATGTAAAAAATAGACACACCAGAAAAACCTGCTGGAAGACCTACAATCAATAGACCCACCAAAAACACAGGCTGATTCAAGCAATAGGCACTCGCGTGCCTTAGGTATCCATGTTATATTTTCAGCGCGTGTATTATTTTGGTATGATTGTAACGGCGTGCATAAGTTACTCAGTGCGCATTTAATTAACAGGTAGGCACGTAAAAAGGTAGACCCACAGGAAAAACTGCTGGAAGACCCACTATCAATAGACCCACCAAAAAAAGAGGCTAATTCAAGCAATAGTCACTCGCATGCCATTGGTATCCATAATATATTATCAGCGCGTGCATTATGCTGGCATGTTTGAAACGGTGCATATCAGCAACTCAGTGCGTATTTAATGTAACAGTTAGGTACATAAAAAAGTAGACCCACGGAAAAAACTGCTGGAAGACCCACTATCAATAGACCCACCAAAAAAAGAGGCTGATTCAAGCTTTAGGCACTTGCGTGCCTTAGGTATCACTGTTATATTATCTGTGCATAGGTTATATTGGTATGAGACGGCGCGTATTAGTGACTCAGTGCGCATTTAATGTAACAGGTAGGTACAGGTACGTAAAAAGGTAGACCCACCGGAAAAAACTGCTGGAAGACACACTATCAATTGATCCACCAAAAAAAGATATTGATTAAAACAATAGGCACTTGCATGCCTTAGGTATTGGTGTCATATTATCAGTGCATGTGTTATGTCGGCATCAATAACGGCGCATATTAGCAACTCAGTGCACATTTAATGTAAAAGTCAGGTATGTAAAAAGGTAGACCCACCGCACAAAACTACTGGAAGACCCACTATCAATGGACCCACAAAAAAGAGGCTGATTTAATGTAATGATTAAGGATATACATACACCTTAAGGTAGGACGTAGACAAGTACACGCATAAGCAGAGAACCAGAGGGGTCCTGGGGGAGAGGGGTTCATAACAGAGAATATGATAAAGATAGGATAAGAAGGGGGAATAAAGTGGGGGCTACTTTACTTTACAGTTTTCACAAAAAGGCCTTAGGATGAGAGAGGGTCTTAGGGGAGGAAGGTTCTTTACCTTATAGCACACTTTTAGATAGACAAGCTGATAAGTAATATACTACTGTACATCACTTACACTTCACATTACTTTACACTGCACACAAATTTACACTTTATGCTACATTACACTTTACACTACTGTACAGCACTTTACACTACTTTACACTTTACACTACTTTACACTACTTTAAATTTTACTTTACCTTGCACTTTACACATTTCTACACTTTACATTACCTTATACTTTACACTACTTTACACAACTTTACACTTTTTACTACTTTTCCAGATTTTACACCCTAGACACAAAGAACGTCATTCAAGCTACTGTATACAAATTTACACTTTACACCACCTTACACTGCACACCAGTCTACACTACTCTACACGTTACACTGTTCTACATCACTTTACACTACTTTATACTTTACAATTTTTGACACTACTATGACACTTTACACTACTTTACACCAGACTTGACTTTACACTTTACCCTACTTTTTACCACTTTACACCACATAACACTTTACACCACTTTACACTACTTTACAATATACACTAATTTGCACTTTACACGATTTTACCTCACTTTACACTTTACATGACTCTACACTTCACACTACTGTATAATACTTTACAATCCTTTACACTTTACACCATTTTGTTTTACTCTACGCTTTACACTACTTTACATCATTTGATACTTGACACCAACTTTACACTTTTTACTATTTTTTATATTTTTCCTTCTAGACACAAGTAATGTCATTCAAACTACTGTGCACCACTTAACACTTTACACGACTTAACGCTGTACACCAATTTACACTATTTTACATTTGACACTACTTTACACTTTACACTACTGTACACAACTTTACACCTTATAGCACTGTACACTACTTTACACTCAGGCTTTTTATTAGATTACCGATCATCACTGAAAATATTCATAATGTAATTATTTAAATTATTTTTAAACTGAAAAGGTGCAATGTGAATGCTCCTTCTTTCTCCAAGTTAGGGGTTTTTGGGCTTGAAAGCGGGGTACCTTATTACTAGCATGTGATGCTGACGTGGAATGTGCAATTTGTGCAATGCACAACTTGGAATTTGCAGAATGTGAGATGAAGAATTTCTGTTATACAGGGTGCTTCAAAAAAACGAAACCCATATCCCACCTCGTAACTTTCGAACAGCTCATTCAATTTCAATGCAAATTGATTTAAATAGCTTTAAATAATAGACAAAAACCTTTGTAAAAAACGTGCACAGTTTCATATCTGTAGCTTGCTCTGTGTGCAACGCGCAGTTGTGTAAAAGTCGTTTTTTTCATTGAATACAATATGTGCTAAGAAATAAATCATGTGTTTGCGACGTTGTAGCTTTTAATCGAGTAAATATTTTAGGATACAGATTGCTTTATTCAAAAGCCTGTTTATCTGGCTGTTAGCCTGTACGTTTTCGTACTATTTCGCCTGATGGTTTGAGAGTTATTGAGCTTTTGCCAAAGGTCATTCCTTAGGTCATTCACAAGCGCAAGCAACTCACTTTAAAATAGGTTTGGTTATTTTGTCATTGCTGGCTGAATAACTGAGGGAGTAGCCTTTGGCGAAAGCTCAAAAGCTCTCGAACCAATGAGCAAAATTAAACGAAAATTCAGAGGCAATTAGCTAGATAAATGAGCTTTTGATTAAGATAGACCTATTCTGAAATATTCACCTGGTTCAAGGTTACAACGTCACAAACATCGGATTTATTTCTTACGACACATTGTATTTAATGGAAAAAACAAGTTTTACTCAAATGCGCGTTGTACAAAAAAATGGAGATGCGAATACGAAACTTTGCAACATCGTTATGAATGTTTTTATCTATTGAGTACAGCAAATCACATTCAAATTGAGCCAGTCGTTCAGAGGTTACAAGGTCTGATATGGGTTTCGTTTTTTTAAACACCCTGTATAATGATTCAGAAATAGTGGTTTTAAGAATCTAAAGGTGGTTGTATATCGCGATATTTGTAATGTAGCGCTGATAAACACTTTTCCCGCAGACGTCATAAAAGAATGTTGCATAAGAAAGATATGGAGGAACATGAGAGCACAGCTTCTGAACATGAAATCAAAATTGAACATGGATAAAGAAATCAGTTTTGGCCTTATTTTATAGACGTCTCACTTAGAAATATACCCAATATTCCTAGACACAGTGAAGAACTCAATGGAGAATTTTTTCTTGGGAAATTTATGAACAAATTGCGTGAAAATTATGAAGGATTTTTCTTTTTAATTAGCTAAAGTAATTCATTTTACAATCGGGCCAGAAGATCAGTTTTTCGGAAAACTCTCAAAAACAATTTTTTAGCGATTTATGGTCGGTCAAAGATAATTTAAAAAATCTAATTAGCCAGGCCCATAGCTATTTCATTTAGCCACGTATTTTTGAAGACGAAAAATTGATTTCAGCCAGCCAGATGGGACTGTCAGTGACATGATAAACGTGGAACAAAATTTTAAAAATCTAATCGGCCCGGCCCATAGGTATTCCTATTAGCCATGAATTTTCGGCGACAAAAAATGATTATAGCCGGCGAAATTAGACGGTCGGTGACATGGATTCACCGGTCAAACCAAATAAAAAGATCTAATCGGCCAGGCCCACAAGTAATTTATTTCTACTACCACGAATTTTCGATGACAAAAAATTGATTTCAGTCGATTAAATGGGATGGTCTTTACATACTATGGACGGTCAAACAGAATTTCAAAAATCTAATTGGACCTGCCCTTAGTCATTCCTACTAGCTATTAAATTTTGAAGACAGAAAATTGATTTTAGTCGGCCAGATGGGTAGAGCTGCACGCGGGTACTTGAACGGGCACCCGAATACCCGGGTACCGGGTAGAAAATAATTTTACTACGCGAGTACCCGAACCCCTGAATATAAAACGGAAAGTAGCACTGCAGTCATGCAATATGTGCTAAGAATTGAATTAGAAACCTAGAAACATATTGCCTCAAAACTGCGATTGAATCACAATGTAAATGTGATTTGATATAATCAACCGTAAAATGTTAAATAAGCGAGTCTATTAATATTTCCTATTGTCACATTACATCGCGCACACGGTCTAGACAAATTCCATTATTCAGCTATTTAGTTACATTGTTTCACATGCGCCGAATTCTTCTTATTCTCTATTGTAAAGAATTTAAACAAGAAATTATCTGCTAGCAACGCTGTTTTCCAATGCATTTACTTCTGTGACCATTATATAAATTTATACTGCAACTTTTATTAAAATCGTGCGCGCAACTGTTTTAGTTAGACCTGGGTCAAAGCCTATTGATGTTCCAACTGCAGTCAGCCATAGTCGTAGACATGGGAGGCATTGGAGGCACATGCCCCCCAAAATTTTTCAGAAATATTGTTGATTTTTTTATTGCAATAATGTGTGTCCAGAAAACCGAGTTCAAAAACGCAAAAACGTCAAAATTTTCCGGCGCTTCGAGCCAATTCATTATAATTTATTGATATATAGATCCAATGTATTTAAAAGCTTGAATCAGCTAAAATAATCCAGCACTCCACATCATTTCAGTAATTTAATGCACTATTTGTTCGTTGAATGAAACTGTGCATGCTTGTTGAGCAAAATAGTAAAAGTGCGAAAATGATTGTTTACCAGTTTGTCTATTCTCTGCTTTATTTGTCATTCTTTACAGGGGCACATAATCTTATTTTAAATGAAAGGATTGGCCAAATTTTCATATGTTTTGCGCATTTCTTGTTATCTGAACTGCATTTTGTTGATAAGAAGGCCACAAATGGGCCTGAAAACGGTAAGAACAAAATTGTCATTGATATATCTTTCTATATCTTATTACCAGCGACCCGTTGGTGCGCTATGTAATTAGCAGAGGTTTAAAAACGGCTTTCAGCTCAAAAGTTTTGTGCAGTGTAGGAGATCATCAATTTTAAGTGTTTTTTGGCGAGATTTGGCCGATTTTGCGAAAATTTTAACGTTACTATTTAACATTAGAATGTTTTTTTACAAAATTTCCCAGGACTCTGCCCGGACTCAGCTCGCCACCCCAGACGTCCCGCCGCCGTAAAATCTCGTTCTACATGTGCAACGAGATTTTACGGAGAACAAGCCAGGTAAAAGAGATAGGAATTTCTAAAGATTTCCGGCGTTTCGCGCCGGCATTAATTTGTCTGTTTTGTTTGATTTAAGCGATATAAATTGAGTTTAATGTGCAAAAACGTTAAAATTTTCCGGCGCCTAGCGCTGTCAGTTACTGTTCTTTCTTTTTGTAAAGCTCCAGCATTCCGTTTGAAAGCCTGAATCACTCAAAATATCTTCAGGCAAAGTTAGTAATTTGCAGTTTTCTTGTTAGAAGCTTGATCTGTCAAAATAGATTTGTACAAATTTGATAATTTTCTGCTCGGTCAGACTATTATTATTCACAGAGCTACAAAATGTTAGGGCGGTAAACAATGACTAAATTTCTTGGCACTCTGCGCCACTTGTGAATTCCGAACTGTTTGTCAATAGAAAAACCGTAAATTCTACATGAAAACGGTAGAAATTCCTAAAATTTTCGGCACTTCGCACCGCTTTACACTATTTGTATTTTTGATCGTCAGAAACCCAAAAATTAACTAGGCTACACTAATAAAGGTCGAGAAACTCAGTTTTACTATACATAACGTTACTGGCATTCAATGCAAAAGTAGTCTTAAAAAATTTTTGTTTATGCTCCCCAGAACCAAGACCCTGGCTATGCCTTTGCAGTCAGCTCCAGATAGACTAATTTTTGAATAAATTTTCATTCCTGTTGATTTTAAAATTACTTCTTGTCAACGTGTTTTCCTGCTCCAGATGTTTCAATGACGCTATGAAGATACAAAACCTGCTTCACACTTTTCTGCTTTGACTTATGAAAATGACTTAAAGTTCATTAAATGTATACGGATTCTTCAGATTACAGCCTCCATTCTATTAAACGTTGCATTAATTAATCAATAACTCTACTGCTTAGATATCACTTTGCCCCAGATCTCACTGTCAACCGTAAATGAACGATGTTTACTGCATTCTCTTACATCTAAGGTCCTACCCGGGTATACGCGGGTATACCCGGGTGCCGGGTACCTGGGTAGTAAAATTTGCAAAGTGTGCAGCACTACAAATGGGACTGTTGGTGACATGGTATGCAGTTTTTTGTATTCGACAAAGATTTTTCCCGATGTACAAAGACTTTTCACGTCCATCTTTGTACATGTACAGAGATTTTTAATTAGACAAAAACTGTAAAAAGGTGTGAAATTCTCCAAAATTTTCGGCGCTTCGTGCCCAAACGAGTAATTATTTGTCCTATATGTGTTTAAATGATAGAATTTGTATTTAGAATAAAAAAGTGTCAAATTTTTTGGCGCTTCGCGTCATTTGAAGCCAATTTTTATTAATTTTTTGCGACTACTAAATGTCGAAAAACACTGTTTTACCACACTAAATTTGCTACTGCACCATTATAGTACACAAAAATTTGCATGTAGAGAATGTACAAAGACTTTTAGGGACCATCTTTGTACATGTACAAACGGACCTTGTACAAAAAAAACACTGATGGTATTGTGGAACAAAATTTTGAAAATCTGATCGGCCGGGCCCATATAGGTATTCCTCGGCCAGATGCGACGGTCGGTGACATGGTATGGTAGGTTTAAGGAAATTTCATAAATCTAATCGGAACGGCCTATATTCCTACTAGCCACAAATTTTTGGTTACAAAAAAATTGATTATAATCGGCCAGATGAGACGGTCGGCGAAACAGTATGATCGGCCAAACAAGATTTTAAAAACCGGATCAGTCGACAGAAATTCCTAATACCCACAAAATTTCGGTGACAGAAATTGATCTTAGTAGGCCAGATGAAACAGTAACAGCTACTAGTATTTCAACATAATATCCTTCCATTTTTAAGTATAAAAGTTAGAAGTTTTCAATGTTTTGTTAGAGTCAATTGCAACTAATGTCTAGGAAATCGATCAGTCATTCAAGCACACGTTGGTGGGGGTATGCACCTCTCTAAAGGCTAAATCTCCTCCCCAAACCAAAATACCTCCTCTCCTAAAATTCAATTTTTGAAATTTTTTCTAATTTTTTAGCGATTTTGCGAATTTTTGATGCAAGTGGATAGTGCTGTATGAGAAAGTCCGAAAAATTTTTTCGCCATACAACCATTTTTAAGAACATTTTTGGCCTTTAAAAAATCTTGCACACTCACTCGGAATTTTGGTGATGTTCACCTATGCATTCAGTCTCTGAACGTTCTTTCGCCTGAATTTCTAATCACTAAAGCTTACGAAATTATATGTTTACACGAAAATTAAAAATTTAAATTTTTCGAGAAAATAATTGATTTTAAACCAAAGTGCGCAGGTGATAAATGTTATTCCGCGGGAGAGTATCGGTGCTATTTTCATGTATTTAGTTTAGGGTTACCGCCCAGACATGAATGTGCAAGGCAAAAAATTAGAAAAAGACGCCCTAAATAAATGGAAATTGAAAGTTTTCTACAAATTTATCGAAATTGGTTAGTTATATGCAATAACATATCTTTTTCGCTATTCCAGCAATTAATCAGGGCTCGATTACTGCGAAGTAATCCTGGCATAAACTATAAGTCAGGCTTAAGCGTATGTAGCTTCGCAAGCCAGACTTAGGCTGGTTTCTATAAAGGTGAGGTTTTAGCTAGACTTAAGTTCGGCTTAAGCGAGGCTTAGCCAGATTAAGTCTTGCTCATGTGTCAACACTTTGGACGTTATCCAAGCTTAAGCCAAACTTAAGTATACTTGATTAATCGGAGCTTAAGACGGTTCTCTATAAAAATGATCCAGGCTTAAGGTGGTTGTGCATTTGTATATATTCAACATGTATGTAGATGTACAGACCCGAGGTCAAGGTGGGTTAAAAGGGGGTAGTTGCTCTCCCTCACCAAATCAAAATTTTTTTTTGCATTTCACAAGCGTCCCGCGAAGATAGAAATGAAAAATTATCCAGGTGCAATTAAAAGGTCGCAGGAAGATTTTTGTGTACTTTTGAGCTAGTAAAAGCAAAATTTTGCCGGCACTTCGCGCCGTATTAGTTTTTTCTGTATAGTTTTTGTCTCTTAAATTGTTCAAATTTGAGTTAGACATCGAGAAAATATCAAATTTTTCTATCGCTTCGCGACTGATCACTAATTTTCTGCTTGTTTTCTTTGCTGAGCACAAAAATTGATTTCAAATTCGAAAAGTTAAGAATTTGTTTATGGACTAGACAATTTTTTTTAAATCATTTTAAGCAACAGATTTTTCGGTATGAGTAAGAAGTAAACTGGAAATGTTTGAAAAATTTTTAGAATTTTTTCACTATTGTGCAGAGCTTGTTGAGAAACGTTCAAGGATGCCCTGACTTTCAAAGTTCTTTGTCCCCCCTCGCTCGAATTGAAATCTAGATTGCGGGCCTGTTCATGTACGTCGATAAGGAAATAAGTGTGTCAGCTATGTAGTATTTAATGTTATGTATACGGGCTAGTATCCAGGATCCAGCCATGGAGACCCCAAGTTAATTGGCTAATATCTCGGAAATTTCGTCGGGATAGCTCTCAAAAACCGCATTTTATGACGATGTTCAGCATAAGCTCATAAAATTCAATCTCTCGAAAAATTTTTTGTTAAATAGGCACTACGAAGTGTCATTGTTTTGGTCGCGCTTGAAGCAAAACCATAGCTAATACTTCACATAGGGCGCTAAGCGCCGAAAATCAGTCGATTTTTGGGATACAATTTTCCGTGCAAGTCTTCCTGCCAAAATTATTTTTATGGCCAAGGTAGAGGCGTCCGCCTTCCTCCAAAAGTAAATACAGCCCAGGGTTGTGGGTCTGACTCCTTAAAATGACTAATGAATCCCACAAACAGGCTGTATCCCTACCATTATCGATTTTCGGAAAAAATCGTGCAAAAAAGCGTTTTTAGCTCGGTTCAAAAATAACAACTTTTTTACACTTTGTGTTATATTCTAATTTCTAATTAAATTTGGTTAAATTAATCCGATATTTTCAATTTTTTCGAAATTTTGTGTCTTTATATTTGGGAAAAACATAGCACAAGCAATGTCAGAAACATAGAGGGAAGTGTTTTTCACATATAACCTATCACTTTTTAGCTCTAAAAAAAACGCTTGTTAAAACGTTTCAAGACCACCCCGGAAGTGTTTGGCCAGGAACATAGGTGGGCGGCACTGAAATTCTGGCGGTGCAAGATTTTTCAAAGGTCAAAAACTGGCTTTCAAAATGGTGGAATGGCGAAAATGCATCATTTTTCAACGTTTCTCATCGAGCACTATCCATTGGCATCAAAAAATTGCGAAAAAACTGAAATAATTTCCAAAAATTGAATTCTGGTGAGGGGTATTTAGTTTCTGGGAGGGCGCATACCCCCAAAACCCCGCCGCAGGCCCAGGTATGGTCAGGAACCTATTTCGAATCTTCTAACGAGGCACGCTCTTTTCACCACATAAAGACATAAAAAATATATTACAGTTGAAAAAATTCAATCAAATTGAACGAAATATAGTCGAAAAATGGGTAATTAGCATGAAAAACCGATAATACTTTCGGGCTAAAAAATACTTAAAACTGTACATTAGGCATGCTGGGAGTTAAAGGGGAATCTCTCCCACCCCTCACAAAAAACGCGTACGATTGCGTCCACACGTGGGCGTATGGGGGATCCCCATTGAAAGTCAGACGTCCCCTCATTCCCCTGAGCCAGAAAATTTTTGAATCTGTCCGATCTCTACAGAAAATGGAATTTTTTTGCCGTTTTTATGCATATTTTGACCGTTTTGGCCAAAAATCGGAGCATTTCCTCATCCCTGAAAATGGCCGGGACCCCTTTCCGAAATTTCGAACCGTTACATGTGTGGGCTTAAAGCGCACATTACAAAACCGATAAGCCAGGTTTAAGTCGCGCTCAACTGTAAGCCAGGCTTCAACCGGCTTTTAGAAACCGGCTTTAGCTCATACGCCAAAAATTTATATTATATTGAGCCTGCCTAAGACATTGTCCGAGATAAATGGGTCAACTGTCTCAGATAGTTAATGACCTAAATTTTGCAATATGCATATTCAAGATAAGAAAAAATAGAGTTGGCCATTTATCGTCTTGATCAATAAGAAATTGTTTTCAAACAAGGAGCAAGCGCACATATGCAACATACTAACTTTAAAAAAAATAAAAAATACATTGGGAATACTTTTCAGTGACCAACGGTTATCTAATGAAAAGGTTGATATTAGTACCGCTTCCACCATTGGTGGGGTAGATTGCTCTCAGCAGACATTTCTGTAAATAATCAAAGCCTGAAAAGTCTGAAACCCCTTCTTTGATAATCAAAGCCTGAAAAGAATGGTACCTCCTAAAACCACTTGACGGATCAACCTTGCCACCCTTCTGGGCGATAAAAGTCTTGTAAGAGACGCCGCATACTTTGATTTACTTGTGATCACTTGAAAACAAGCATTCATATATACTTGCAAACCAATTACGAATTAGCAAAAATAACAGACTTCTAATTATTTTTAGTGAAATTATAATTGTTTCTTATAGTTGTAGAAACATAATCGTCTATTGCTTAGACCATATGCGTCCTAGCTGCTACATAGTACTTAGATTAGGTATCTATATATTTGAGTTAAAAGTAAGTAGGTATCTCTGCAATTGTCAAGTTATTTATGCAGATTACCTACTCTTTATGCCATTTTATTAGCGATGTTTTGTGTTCTTTAAAGTACCTGTCCTAACAATAAAATCTTCATTCTTCAATATCTTTTGCATCGTACTTTGCGCAACATTTATTTACGATAAGTACCTTTATTCCTTGCCATTTTTAAGCATTTACCTACATATGCAAAAAATGGGTATTCTTGGAGCACATGTATGACATACTCTGAAAACTAAAGATTTCCAGGTGATCTGAGGTCACCATATGATCATGAATATTACATTATTTTTTATCCAGGGGCTAAATGAAGATTACTTATGTTTGGGTGGGTTATGATTTCATCCAGATTTTAGCCATTTTCTTTCATAATTATCGCTTTCTTTCTGAATATTTTTGAGTCACTGGGGCTCGAACCTAGAACCTTCTGATTGATAACAATTGCATTATCGACTGAGCCATCCCACTCAAAACTCAAATTACTTAATTGTTAGATAAGTAATTTTTTACGTCATAAAGCCAATCATAAAATCAATTCTCGGTATAGGAAAAACTGCTTCAGGTGCTGTACCGTATTCAATGTAAATAGTTTAATACAAGTACTCTCATGGCAGGTTTGCAGGTATAAATAAAAATTCTGAAAATGCTTCTTTTTAAGTGATGTCTTAAAAATCGATCAAAAAAATTGTTGGTATAGAAAAAGTTGCTTCAGGTACTGTATCGTATTCGTATGTAATGTAAATATTTAATATAAATATTCTCAAAGCCGATTTGCAGGTATAAAGATAAATTCTGAAAAATTCTTCTTTCCAACTGATGTCTGAGAAGCCAATTACAAAAGTAATTCTCGGTATAGAAGCAATTGGCTACCAAATGGAGATTGCTTTAAGGTTTTATAATGGTTCCAGAAAAATTAAAGCTCAAGCAGTGAGATGCAGCTTGATTCACTCGCTGTATTCCACTGCTGAAGCTTAGCCTATATGCTGCCAGTGCTGGCGCCATTATCCATGCAAATAACTGAGCTGAATATAGGTCTGAATTGTAACAAGTAGTTGACTAGTATCATAATTTAGCCCCTACATGAGAAAATCATAATTTTCGCGATCAGCGAACTCAAAATACCCAGGTATCAGTGGTTGTTTGGGGTGTACATCTGCTCCAACCGACAATGTCTAGAAATAGCTGCTTCAGGTGCTCTGTCATATGAATTGTAAACAGCTTAACATAAATACTCTCGCAGCCATTCTGCAGGTATGAATAAAAATTCTAAAAAATGCTACTTTTAAACTAATGTTTCAAAAGCCACTTACAAAATTAATTCTTGGTATAGAAAAAGCTGCTTCAGTTGCTGCATGGTATTTAATGTAAATGCCATTTTGCAGGTATAAATAAATGCTTCTTTTCAAGAGATCACAAGTAAATCAAAGTACGCGGCATCTCTTACAAGACTTTTGTCACTCAGAAGGGTGGCAAGGTTGATCCATTGAGTGGTTTTAGGAGGTATCATTCTTTTCTGGCTTTGATTATCAAAGAAGAGGTTTCAGACTTTTCAGGCTTTGATTATTCACAATTCACAGAAATGTCTGCTAAGAGCACTCTACCCCACCAATGGTGGAACTGGTACTAATGGTCAGTTGGTGCTGGTCAAACAGAATGAGTAAGTACAGTCGGCTCAAATGGAATCATACTATGGTTGGTATTCTGAAGCATAACTTTCAGCTCAATTATACTAGCATTGTAAAAAATTTTGATTCCAATTCTGTTCAGGGTAACTTTATGCATTCTCTTCAGGGTCACGCATAGAACTATGTAAGTACCGTATGCTTTGGTTGACACATATCCGTCCTATATCGACAATTATAGCTCAATTGGTCCACTGGTTTGTAAGATATTTTAGCTTTTGGATATAACAGTGTCACCCCTCCACAAGGTCAGCCACATTCAAGCTAGCCCTCTTGTAATCCTAGGCACTTATTTTTACTCCACAAACTCATCCTATCCAGTGCTGCAACACTACAGCGTAAGTTCAGATTTATTGGCTGACCTGGCCTCAGCCTCACAATGCAGCTTAAAAGTAAAAGAGCGACAGTAATTGCCAAGCTCTGCAAAAAAGCTTTCGCTTAGACCACATAAGAAAAAACGTTTATATCTTTTTTCTGAAAAAATTATTGCCATCGTTTAAAAAAAACATTTAAATTGTTTTTAAAGGAAAACGTTGACACCTTTTTTATTTGAAAAAACTTATACATCTACTTTTTAAAAACAAAAAACGTTGATGACATCTTTTTTTGGAAAAATCGTTAACATCTTCTCTGGCTCACATGTTTAGAAGCTTCATTTTTATTCACATGCTCAATGTAAAAATACAAATGCAAGATAAAAAACAATGTAAAATTTAAATTCAAGAGGTTCAAAATTTTGACATATTTTGTTATGATCTTTCTAACTTTTGATTATTGACAAATGCAATGATTTGATTTTCTTGCACTATTAATGATGATTATGATTCGATCATGGCCTGGCCAATGTGAGAACCTGAATGTCTTTTCAAATCAGTATGCTTGTGTTTTCAAAATTCACATCAAATAAACTTAAAAAAGGTTGTTATCTTATTCCATTCAAAACACATGTTTGTAGAGATCAAAACCTTAAAAAACGTCATTGAACTTATTATTATTTTTAATCACTTAAAGCTCCTGGTTTTCAGATGGAAAAGACAATGTTTAAAAGTTTTTGGAACATCTAAAAACTATCAAGTTATTTCAATTATATTCGGAAAGTTTTCTGTGTTGAATGACCATTCAAATGATTTCTCTATATTTCACCTAAGCCAAACCCCTAAAAAAATGATTAACTTGTTTTGTGTTAAATTCTTTGCAATTGCAAAGTGAATCAATACAAAAAATGAAAAACACTGTGTGCATTGAAAGAGAATTTTAAACTATTCACTATGTCTGCTCAAGTTTGGGCCGTTTGGAAGAGAAAAGTTATTCATAAGAAATATTTGGGCAAAACACCTAAAAATTAAGAGCTCAAGCCCAAGAGTGAGCGAAAATTCACCCTGGCGGCCTTCCACACGTTCTTCAACCTTTTGAAGGACTCTTGTAAAAGAATACTCATACTTTGGAAATTTTGTGAGGGTCATCCCCCGCCTCTTCCTATCCCTTCCCTGAAGCTTTGCGCCTACTCCTGGTATATCCTTTGTAATGCACAGTAGGTCCCGCCGTTTTTGCTGAATTTCAGCTTTCTTCCTTGCCAGTAACAAAACACATTATATACAATGTTATAAAACTATCGTATGTATTATAGTATATTTGCTGAGAAAATTTTTAGGAGCCTCAAATCATTGACATTCCATAATTCTCATAACGTTAAGTATCTCGCATAAACTACTATCTCTCAACTGTTTTAATTATCCTGTACTTTTTTTCTTTAGTATATTATTTTTTGGCTAGCCATCACCGTGGCATTCATATCGAAATATGAGCTAATGATCGAATTAAAATCTGGGACGTACCTGATTCAACGAAACATAAAATATACCTTGGCGGCTACAGGCTGTATGGTGCTGAACTATGAAAATTCTACCTGGTTTAGTGATGCTGGCAAGGTTCTGAGTACATTGTTCATTATTGTCTACCTGATGGCCGGAAGACAAAAAAAGCGAGCAATATGTTAGAGCAAAATACAAGAAATTATAATATCTCTATGAAACATCTCTATGCGCGGAATATAATACACGCAATGTACTCATATTACTGTTTAACCAATTACCAATTGCTTTCTTGTATGCCTATGTACCTGCATTATGCATATCTGAAAAAGTAATAAAGTTTGAATTAACCTACTTGACTGCGTCTATACTTTGTCAGAAACAGCATGGCGCAGCATTGCTTGCCGGATCATACTCATGTCAGATATGGCAGTGTCCAACATAAGTCTGACAAAATCGAGCATGCTATGTGTTGTGTTGTGCCGTGTTGGGCCGCCATTCCAACTTTTATTCATACTTCATCCTTGTTCCTCCGGCTAAAAATTGATGCTCTGCATTGCCACTAGATACTTGTCCATACTATTTTAGTAATAGTATCACTTTTTATGCGAGTTTTGCCTTAAACAACCATCAAATTTGGGATAAATTGTGTTTCACAAGAATGGCTTCATATTTTTTGCTAGTCATAATTTACTAATTTCATCTATTAGATGCGCAAGGTCGTCATGCATTGAATTTAACACTTTTAACTAAAGTTTATGTACTGTCACGCACACCAATTTTTGATGCATGGCGATTTTGTTCTGTAATTTTAGCTAAAACAGTGTTTGAGATTATGTCATACGCCAATTGTGATAGATTCACAGTCAACCTTGCTATACAATGATTCATTGCCTACAGAAGTCGGCCTATTATTGAAATTCTTATCAATTTTTATATTTTTTGACAATAGATAGAGTTTTGTACATTTAAATACAAATAGCTTTGAACTAGGCCTATATGGGTTTTTGTGCATCTAGGTTTGTATCTTTGTGATTTGTTTTGTCTTTTAATGATAACAATCTTGGTTTTCTTTTATCTTAACCCTCGCATTCCCGTGAAGTAGGTCGGCGTCCTAGCCGATCACTTTTTGCGATTTATTTCATTGTATGTTTAAAACGTTTTGGCCAATGATTAGTACAAGATTAGTGGGCTTCTGCTTTTTAATCAGCTATTACAGTCCTAAAATTATATTTTAGTCAACTAAAATATACTATTTGTATTTATTTTATGCATGTCCACCTCGTGCCTATGCTAAATTATAGTAGCGGTTTTTTAGTTATAACTTCTTACAAAGTTACTTAAGCGAAAAATAACAAACATGTTCGGAAACAGCATAAAAAACCGCGCAAAATGACACTAATATTTGCTATTTTGAGTGAGATTAAGATTATTTTAATCAGGCTAGGACAACGTCCTAGCATGGGAACCTCTGACTTCTAAAAACACACGGGAATGCGAGTATTAATCAAAAATAATAACTATATTGGCTTTGCAGAAAACAAAAATACATTTTTGGTACAAATTACTGGTTTTACGGAACGTAGGCTTCCTTAATTTATTTTTGTCAAATGAAACTGGAATAAGAATTTTTGCAGATTTTCATGGTTTTCTGATAATGACATTTTTTAATTTCTCTTCTGAAGCAAATCGCACATAAATTTGTATTAACTTAACAGAAACATAAAATGCATGTATACCTGTCAAAAAGTACAGAATCATCACCAGGAGAAATGTAATATGGTTTTCTAGCCATTTTTCAGATCAGTCACACTCTTAAAATCATCCTTTGCCCACACATTGGCAAGGAGGATGGGCAGACCCATAGATTACCATAGACCCCAGTATTCTATTTTTAGTGACATTTTTGGGCAATTTAGCAAGTTTAATCAATCAGACCACCTAGAATTTTCATCTTTCCAAAGTGCGACTGCTGTAGGGCGGTCATAAGTCCATATTCCAATGATTTATTAAAGCAGTTTGCTTTTTTTCTCTGGACAAACAAGTGCATTTTTTGATAATGAAGATGCATGTTTTTTTGACTGTATGCGCATATTTCAAATTCATAAGCAACTTGCTATTCAAATTGTAATGTGTCGTATTCTGTCTATTTGCCTAACAGCCTATGTTTTGTAGGAATATAATGGGTACTCATGTCAATTTCAGTGTACAATAAACATTTTTGATGGCTTTTCAATTCTCCTAACAAACTAAGAGAAATCCGAATATAAGATATAGCTTATTAGAAAGAGCATAAAATTTTCTATTGATTTACTGTAAAACAAATGAAAAAAATCATCTTTACAAGTTACAAATACAAACGTGTAAAATTTCAATATTTTTACAATACGGCGGTTTCCATAGCAGCCATATTAAAAAAACACAAATTTTCTACTTAATCAGACAAATAGGTAATCATTCAAAAGAAGCTTTCTGGGCTTCCTGAAATATCTTTAAACATTGAACAATATGGAACAATAAGTCAGTACAATGCATGCATAATGGGCAGCCATATAGGAAAAAATAATTTTAGTTTGCCAGACGACCTATTAGGGAAGAGGAAAAACAAAAAAATATATAGTTTAAAGCATAAAAATACCTCGATTTTTTGCTACTTTTCGAAATAGAAAAACAAAACCTGTATGCTTGTTGACCACGCAGACTAAGGGCAATTTTTATAGTATATATTAATAAATTAACAAGATTTATTCGTTGAAATAGATTTATTCGAAAATTATTTATCCAAAACACTTTATCTCATCAAAATTCATCTAATGGTGGTTGACTTAATCTCAAAAATGGCCATTTTGGTGAAAGCAATCTTCATTGGACAGATGTGTTTGCTTTTGCTTGCAGTAATACTTTATGTGCATGATATCATTTTAGTTGCACAAATTTTTCTAAGAGCTGATTGAATTTTGCTCATTTATCTTATTTATTTTTATATTAGTATTAATCAATCAGAAGTTAGATTGCTTAAATGTGCCAAATTTGTCAGTTTGTGTGAAAATGGCGTGTGCCCAAAACCCAGGTACTCGAACAAAATTTAGCACTTGAACCTAAACCCAAAGCGTAATGTTTTTGCAATAAACTTCAAATATTTTTGGCGCTTTGCTTGGGTTTTTCTTCAATCTTCTAATATTACTTTATGTTTTTTATCACAAAATAATTGTCAAATAAAATTGCGCTTTGAAACATACAGCGTTATTCATATGTACAATTTGTTTCTGTCAAGTTAAATATCATAAATAGCAGCATTTTGGCCAGTGATTAAGCGATTTATTCAAGTGGAATAAACTGAGCAAACTTTACAATTAAAATCATCATTGGCTCTAATCTCAAAATGATCCTAGGTTCTGCTTTGGCATACAGATTAACATAGGCGTACCCAGGGGTCAGCAAACGTCCACCTTAGAGTAAAAATAATTTTGGTAAGGTAAGATAATGCATGGAAAATAATGAAAATTTACACCCTTATCAAATGGATTCGAAATTTCCGGCGCTTCTTGTTCTAGGATTGTCATTTTCTATTAGTTTGACTCAAGTGCTACCAGTAGTTATACGTATGAGCCTGGATCGCAACGTTATAACATAGCCCATGTTATAAGATAGGCAAAGCGGAAGAACACGCTTGATGTGTTCTAAACACAATGTGACGTGTTCACTGAGTGTCGGAGGTATGGTATAGCATACACAGGGAGCAGCCAAGGGGCAATGAATGGAGTGGGGCTTGGGGGAGAGTATGGAGTTGAGGTCAGGGAGCAGCCCTAGCAAAGGGAGCGGGACAGCGAGCAGCCATAGGTAGGGAGCCAACCTAGGGGTGAGTTAGGGGAGGGGAGCCATAAGGATTTGGGGTTTAGAGAGTAGCCCTAGCGAAGGGACAGGGAGCAGCCAAGGGCAGGGAATGGAGTGTAGCTTGGGGAGAGTATGGAGTTGGGGTCAGGGAGCAGCCCTAGCGAAAGGAGCGGGTCAGGGAGCATCCGTGGGAAAATGGGAGCAGCCGTGGGGAATTAGAGAAACCCTAGGGAGTGGCCTTGGGGCAGGGAGCAGCCCTAGTCAAAGGAGTAAGGGCAGGAAGCAGCCCTTGGAAAGGAGCGCAGCCATGGGGAGGGGTCATTTTAGGAGAGCCATCATAGGGCTATCCCTCCCGCGCCCCTAGAAGACCAACCAGTGCCAGAAGACTGACCGCCGGAATGACAGTGTTTATACTTTGAATATTTTCTCTAGTTTGTTTTTAAGGGTTTGAAGCCGATTCGAAAATAAGTATCTTTCACCTTTTTAATAACTTTTACATTGCTTAATATTATTTTTACATTACTTTCCAATTTGTTCACCCATTGCACGTTACACTCAATTTTACACTACTTTACCTCTTTGAGTAGAAAAAGTTATAAATAGTTGTAGTATGAAATCATTTAAAGTAAGTATATGCCAGGGTAATCAGTGTAGTGAATGTAAACTATATATTTTATCATACATTTTATCGAAAATGGCGTAAAAGTTTGCTTTGATGTTCTGCAGATAGGGCGCACAAGCAATCAAAATGCACACATTTTCGCTAATTACCTTTATAAACGTGTGAGAGAAAATCTATATTTATAGTCAAGGTCCATGGCCCGCTGCGCTTGTAATCACTCAGGTGGTGAGCAGGGAGGCCGTCGCTCTAGACTAAAAGTTCAACCCCCAACTTTCAAGCCGTTTTTCTCCGAGAATGCTTTAATTTGTGGTTCTTTTTTTACTGAAGATGGTGAAAAGAATGGTGGTTTAATCGGACGGAGCATAATTGTACGACTTTAGAACGCGTTCACCTTCAGCCAATTTCGAAACTTTACAATATTGCGCCCTAAAATATCGAGATGCAAAGAATTAGTAATAATGTACAGTACGCAGTAAGTCATTGAAAAACAATCGAAAATTCGACATGTGCATAAATCGTGAATTCGACGAGCAAAAGTTGAATTTCAACTGCGAATTTTTAAAATTTTCAACAATTTCCCGAAAAATAATTCGCCAAATGTCGTCATCCGTTTCGCCGGAAAAATTCGACAGTCAGTTCAGTTATTCCTTCCATCGAGCGCACAATATGGGTCATTAGTCCAGGGTAATTGCCATTTGACCGGATTCCTTTAAAAATTAAGTGACGGGGGTCTAAACATGGGGCGCAGTCTTCAAGTTCATTTAAAGTTCCGTGAAAAATTAATTCTTTTATTGGGAAATGGTTGCAGCCGGTTAAGTGAATATCGTCGATATTGTGGAGCCACAGGCTTTTATTTTCGGGGCACCTGTCCAGAAAGCGGCGCACAATACGGGCGTGGTCGATAAAGACGATTGATCCGGCTTTTATAAGAAAGAACAAAATAAATTTTCAGAAAGAATGAAAACAATAATAATTAATAATAATAATTAATTAATAATAATAATAATAATAATAATATCAATATATAATATTAATAAAAATAATAATAATAATAATAATAATAAAACTAATAACTTAAAATTTAATGTTATGTACGAGTATTTACTGAAATTACCCTAAACAAAAGTCGGAATTCATCTTTTTGTTATATAAACGGCCAAAAATTTTCCAGAAAATGTCATTTTTTCTAAACTCAAAGTAGACCCCTCCTAACTCACATTGGAGTTTTAGCGTTCCAGGATTAATCACCTGCAGCAGCTGTAAGATTCGATCGTTGTTTCGCCATTTATTCGGACAAACGGTCAATTCGACGACCTTCAAGTCTTCAAATGGGAACGAGCGTCCATTTGGGGGCATTGACAATTCGCTACTACGATTTCCGGCGCAGCCGTAACGGGCAATCTAAGGCCTTTTAAGTGAAACATGACGTTTGGGGCGATTGGCCATTGTTGGCCGGCAATTAGTATGGACCATTAAGGGCATACGCATTTGCAGATGGTCCAATTAAAAGGGTTAAGGAAAGAAAAAACCATGTGTTAAAATTTCGGCCGGCATGTGATCCATTTCGAAAAAGCTTGAGAAATTGCCGACCGGACTGGATATTTTTATATTTATACGCTTTTTTAGTATGAAAACAATAAAAGAATCGAAAACGGAATTTTAGAATGAAAAGTATTTGATTTTGGGGATACCTACTTCCTGAAAACGATAAAAATATATTCAGATGCAAAACTGCTCACCTCCTGAACATGAAAATATTTAATTTCTGAAAATGATAACAATTATTCAGGACGTGATAAAGAGAGAAACACTCATCTCCTAAAAATGATAAAATACTCACTTCCTGAAAAACAAAAAACGTCTATGTATGCAAAAATAGTCAAATACATACCACCTGAAAAGGTAAAAATTCATATGATATAATAATAATAATATTAATAATAATAATAATAATAATAATAATAATAATAATAATAATAATAATAATAATAATAATAATAATAATAATAATAATAATAATAATAATAATAATAATAATAATAATAATAATAATAATAATAATAATAATAATAATAGAATATTAACATAGATACTATAGCACATTACAATGAAAGTTTTTGAGACCTACCTTTCCTGAAAGCATGAAAAAAACATGTGAATATTATATAAAATCAGTCAAAAACTTACCTCCTGAAAATGAAAAAACAGTTTTACTTCATGAAAATAGAAAAAACAGTTAAAAATTACCTCCTAAAATTTAAAAGTTACCATCTGCAAATAAAAACTTACCTCCTGAAAAATGTTTATTTATTCAAAAAGCAGTAAAACTTGTTACCTGAAATTATAAAATGCATATACTGTAATAATAATAAAAATATTAATAATAATAATAATAATAATAATAATATTAATAATAATAATAATAATAATAATAATACTAATAATAATAAATAATAGCGTATGAAGTATTCTAAAAACATAGGGTTCTCAAAAAGAACTAAAAATAGAAATAACTTACCTTTTAGCCTGCTTACCTCAGGCTGCTCTAGTATTATTCTTTTGCCGATTTTATCTTTTTTACTTTTTTTGGCCTATTTCATTCTTTTTTTAATGTTTTCTGCCGATTCTTTTCATTTTTTAGCGTTTTATTGGCATAGGCATTGGCATCATCAAATTTCGAACGCACATAAACAAAAGCAAATGAAAAATACATAAAACAAAGAATACATGAATTACGAAAAATATCCCACAGCCCGAAGGCATAGAAATGCTCAAAGGAGGAAAAATTAGTAGCCATATGGCACGGTCATGAAATTTTCACAAATTACACGCTTATTATAAACGACCTTATAGTCTTTTGTTCACGTTTTTGTAGTAACATTCCGTTCATGATCGAGTAAAATACGTTTTTCAACAATAGTTTTCACAAAATTATTATTGTACAAGCAATATTCGAAAACCATGTTGCGTAAGACCTCAAAGTTGACTGATTTTTTGCTTTTGTAATTGAGGTTTTAACCCCGGACCTTATTAATTTCGGCAACTATTTTGCCGGTGGCATCGACAACCCGGTAGCCGTAATTTTTTGGGCCTCTGCCCACGAAATCGTTAATGTAGGCGTTTTTGCTGCACGTTTTTAGTTCGTTCGTCATTTTGCCGAGGTAGCATCCAGTCGGCAAGGTGTAGGTGTCGTTTGGTTTCGTCAAGTAGATAATAGAATCTAATTAGATGAAAGGAATAATAGAAAAAAACAAGCAATACAAACATCAATACAATCAAGAAAAATGGAATGTAAAGAATAATACATAATGTATTGGAGTGTTTCATACATATAAAAACTTTAGGTATTCAGACTAACCCGTGTCCATGTACAGCACATGGTCGCCCAGCTTCTCCAGGGAAGAGTAGAGCTTAAGCTTTGCTTGAGCCGTGACGAAGCTGGCAATGACCGGATTCGTGTTTTTCAACGGTATCAGGAATTCGTCCTCAATCGAATACGTGACGCATGCCACGGATTTGCTTTAAAATCGAATATTCGCGATTTTGCTCTTGTTGTTAGTAGTAGTAAGCCCTGGGTACCTAGGAAGCATGTGTTATAACATCGCCTATGTTATAGCATAGGCGTAGGGGCTCAGAATCTGCTCCCTGGCTTTTCTCAGGGAGCAATGCTGTAGCATAGGCTGTGTTGTAGCATAGGGAGGGAGGGGGCGCGCGCCAGCCCAGGATCAGGGGCCCAGGGCCAGGGGAGGGGAAATTTCCCTGGAGGAAATTTCCATAGGGGAAATTTCCATGGGGGAAATTTCCCTGGGGGAAAACTTGAAATAACTATAACTCAAGAACCAGCACTCGGATCAGGCTGAAATTTTTCAGAGTATGTCAAGTATATCTTAGATATGGTATGTACAAAATTTTAGCGCGCAACCTACAGTACACCAGCATTAGTTTACACTTTTGCATAACTCAAGAACCAATGCTTGGATTTTGTTCAAATTTTCTGGATATGATGTATATATCCGATGCATGCTATGCACTGAATTTCAGCGCGCAGCCTACAGTATACCAATTTAGTTTACACTTTCTCATATAGTACTCTAACTTTAGGGATAGAGGGCGGATTGGGTTGAAATTTCAAGGTAAGATATATAAATTGTTGCTGTGCTATGTACAAAATTTTAGCGCGCAGTCTACAGTATACCAGTTCACTTTACACTTTCTTGTACAGCACTCTATTCCCAGAATTACCAGCCGGATTTTGTTAAAATTTTCAGGATATGATGTACAAACCTTAGTTGTGTTATGTACAGAATTTTAGCGCGCAGTCTGCAGTATACCAGTTTACTTTACACTTTATCATATTCCAAGAATCACCAGCCGGATCTTGTTCAGATTTTCAGAATATGTTGTATAAACCTAAGTTGTGCTATGTACAGAAAAAAGTGCGCAGTCTACAGTATACCAGTTTACTTTACACTTTCTCATAGAGCACTATATTCCAAGGAACATTAGCCGGATATTGTTCAAATTTTCAGAATATGACGTATAAACCTTAGCTGTGCTATGTACACAATTTTAGAGCGCAGCATATAGTATACTAATTTACTTTACACTTTTCTTGCATAACACTATATTCCCAGAACCGCTAGCCGGATTTTGTTCAAATTTTCAGGATATCATATATTAACCGTAGATCTCCTATGCACAAAATTTTAGCACACGACCAACTATATGCTGATTTTTTAATTTGCATTGTCTTTACAATGCTTGATTTTTTAGCAGTACCTGTCTAATGATGCCATTAGGGATTATTTTTGCCTAAAAATCAGCAACTAGTATAGGCAAACATTGCTTCAAATTTAATTATCATGCTATTTCAAGCTTATCAAAGTTTATCAGAAAACGCCTGAAAAAGGGTGATCTTTGCCTGCTGTTCAGCTTGTAGGAATTTTTAAACCCTGAGCTAGCGTTTACTTTATAAACCTCCACACAAAATTCATTAATGAACACGTAACTTCATCCATGTCATCAGTATTGATCTAAAAATAAGTTTGGAATATTTTTTGTAAAGTTTGGAATGTTTTTTGTAAAGTTTGGAACATTTTTTGTAAAGTTTGGAATATTCTTTGTAAAGTTTGGAATATTTTTTGTAAAATTTGGAATATTTTTGTAAAGTTTGGAATATTTTTGTAAAATTTGGAAATAAATTTTACATGCTTAAGCATAGTACTTTTGTAAGGTTTGGAATATTTTTTGTAAAGTTTGGAATATTTTTTGTAAAGTTGGAATGTTTTTGTAAAGTTTGGAATATTTTTTGTAAAGTTTGGAATGTTTTTTGTAAAGTTTGGAATATTTTTTGTGAAGTTTGGAAATTTTTTGTAAAGTTTGAAATATTTTTTGTAAAGTTTGGAATATTATGTATCTAATCTGCCTTTCTCAAGCATTGTTGAAACTATTTTAAATGCTATATTCAGTTCATGTTCACGTTTTGCACCAGTGAGAATCAATTTTCCACTAAACCAGGAAACCATTCCACTTCATACATGCATTCCCTTGTCGCCAGTTCATAAAATTTGCAAAGATGTGGACCCCTAAATTTGCCAAACCTGCGAACATTTGAGGTTTCACCTTTAAATCATTACTTTTAGCATTTAATGCATTAGCACGCCTGGAAAATGGCAATCTATGCCTGTTGTTTAAGTAGGGGGAATTCTTAAGTCCTGAGGCTAGGTTTTACTTTGCAAACCTTCACACATAAGCGATTGATGAATATATAACTTGAGCTGTGTCATCAGTATTGATCTAAAAATTAGCTAAGTTTGGAATTTGGAATATTTTTTGTAAAGTTTGGAATATTTTCTGTAAAGTTTGCAATATTTTTTGTAAAGTTTGGAATATTTTTTGTAAAGTTTGGAACATTTTTCGTAAAGTTTGGAATATTTTTTGTAAAGTTTGGAATATTTTTTGTAAAATTTGGAATATTTTTTGTAAAGTTTAGAATATTTTTTGTAAAATTTGGAATAAAGTTAACATGCTTAAGCATAGTACTTTTGAAAAGTTTGGAATATTTTTTGCAAAGTTTGGAATATTTTTTGTAAAGTTTGGCATATTCTTTGTAAAAATTGGAATGTTTTTTGTAAAGTTTGGAATATTTTTGTGTAAAGTTTGGGATGTTTTTTTGTAAAGTTTGGAATATGTTTTGTAAAGTTTGGAATATTTTTTGTCAAATTTAGGTATTGTTTTGTAAAGTGTCAAATTTTATGTATCTAATCTGCATTTCTCAAGCATCATTGACTCTATTTTATATGCCCGGTGCAACGCATGCTCCTCTTTTGCACCTGTAAGGATTGATTTTTCGCTTGTGAACACTATAAAGGTCACATTGCGAAATTTGTAGACTAATCCAAGAATCTGTTCTACTTCATACATCCATTTCCATATCGTCAGTTGATAAAATCTGCAAAGATTGATGCGGACCCTAAATTCGCCAAACCTGCAAACATATGAGGTTTCACCTTCAAATCATCACTTTTAGTATATAATGCATTAACACGCCTACTGTTTAACTAGGGGGTGGGAATTCTTAAGCCCTGAGGCTAGGGTTTACTTTGCAAACCTTCAACCATAAACGATTGATGAATACATAACTTCATCTGTGTCATCAGTATTGATCTGAAAATTTTTAAACTTTCAAAAATTTTTTGTGAAGTTTCAACAATTTTTGTAAAGTGTAATATTTGTTGTAAATTTAAAATATTTTTTGTAAAGTTTGGAATATTTTTTGTAAAGGGTAGAATATTTTTTTGTAAAGTTTAGAATATTTTTTGTGAAGTTTGGAATAAATTTTGCTTGCTTAAGCATAGGAATTTTGCTAAGTTCGGAATATTTTTTGTTAAGTTTGGGAAATTTTTTGTAAAATTTGGAAAATTTCTTGCAATGTTTGGATAATCTTCATTTAATATGACATTGCTCCAGGATTGCTGACAAATTTTGGAGGCTATACATACACTAGCATACAGAGAATGCAGAAAAATGACAAAAACTCGACAATGGTCAATATCCCGAAATGATCTACTTGAATAAAGGCATGTTCCTCACAGTATAAAATGCTTGATTAGATTTAAATTTGGGAAAATTGCATGTATTTTCTGCACGTACACAAATGGCTTAGTGTTTGTCTCATAGCCATGGAATTTCATTGATATTTATGTATGGTTTGCTTCAGCCTGTCATATAATTCTTCAAATACCTTGTGAAACAAACATAGTTCTTTCCACAAAGTAAATGAAGCAAATGAGTCACGCAAAATCTAGCCATATTTTATCAGAGATTGTAGAGTATATGAATAGACTATGCAAAAGTATCATGTTTTTTTGTGTTTTGAAGTAATTTTTGACAAATATACCCCAAATTTTAACTGAAAATTATAGAAAATTGCATGAAATTTAGAAATTTGGGCAAGTTAATTCACAGAAAACTTCCGCCTCTTCGATAGAGGAACTCCAAGACTTTAGTACTTTCCAACTATTTTCTACATATTTTTACCCTCCTACAGAAGATTTATATCAAAAAGCTAGGAGGCTATGATATTAATAGAGAGGTTACATGGTTGATAACTTTGATATATGCAGCTTCTGCTGGATTTCCCAACAGCTTCTGAGGTATAAGCCAATGAAATAATAATATAATAATAATATAATTATATTCAGCTATTGCTTAAATTTAAGAAAGATAGCTTTTTTGATTGCTTTTTTAGCATTTTAACACTGTAAGCTTCTTGAGACTGGAGCAATGGCCGAAAAACTCTTCTGTACTAGTCTTATAAGTACAAGGCATCAGCTTGTGGGTAAAATGGAATTGTTGGCTGTTTTAGTACTTAAGTAAAAACTTGGAAAAAGCAATCAAACAAGTCAAAATGGCTCTTTATTCTGAAATAAGGCACAATTTGTGCTCTGCGGAGCGCCCCATTGGGGTGAATCCTGCTGCAGACAATGCTGAACATGAAGTAAATCAGCTCATGCATGAATTAAATTTATCCGATGTCTGATGAAAACAGAAATTTAAGTAAAAACGCAGATAATTTTATTTCTGTTGTTATTTGTTTAAAAAACACATGGGAAAGCATGCATCTACTCAATGTGGATAAACTACGAAAATTACCCATTTTCTACATATTTATTTATGGTTTGAGGCACAAACCCTTGGATGGATTGAGAAGTTTTCAGAACTTAGCATAATATGTTCAAGACAAAGATACAGTATTTGACTATTTTCCTCTAATATGTAATAGCATACAAAGTATGAGTGCACACAACAGAAATAAAATTATCTGAACTTTTTGCTTAAATTTCTGTTTTCATCAGACATCGGGTAGATTTAATTCATGCATGAGCTGATTTACTTCATGTTCGGCATTGTCTGCAGCAGGATTCACCCCAATGGGGCGCTCCTCAGAGCACAAATTGTGCCTTATTACCCGCAAGCTGATGCCTTGTACTTATAAGACTAGTACAGAAGAGTTTTTCGGCCATGGCTCCAGTCTCAAGAAGCTTACAGTGTTAAAATGCTAAAAAACCTATCAAAAAAGCTATCTTTCTTAAATTTAAGCAATAGCTGAATATAATTATATCATTATTATATTATTATTTCATTGGCTTATACCTCAGAAGCTGTTGGGAAATCCAGCAGAAGCTGCATATATCAAAGTTATCAACCATGTACCCTCTCTATTAATATCATAGCCTCCTAGCTTTTTGATAGAAATCTTCTGTAGGAGGGTAAAAATATGTAGAAAATAGTTGGAAAGTACTGAAGTCTTGGAGTTCCTCTATCGAAGAGGCGGAAGTTTTCTGTGAATTAACTTGCCCAAATTTCTAAATTTCATGCAATTTTCTATAATTTCCAGTTCAAATTTGGGGTATATTTGTCAAAAATTACTTCAAAACACAAAAAAACATGATAATTTTGCATAGTCTATTCATATACTCTACAATCTCTGATAAAATATGGCTAGATTTTGCGTGACTCATTTGCTTCATTTACTTTGTGGAAAGAACTATGTTTGTTTCACAAGGTATTTGAAGAATTATATGACAGGCTGAAGCAAACCATACATAAATATCAATGAAATTCCATGGCTATGAGACAAACACTAAGCCATTTGTGTACGTGCAGAAAATACATGCAATTTTCCCAAATTTAAATCTAATCAAGCATTTTATACTGTGAGGAACATGCCTTTATTCAAGTAGATCACTTCGGGATATTGACCATTGTCGAGTTTTTGTCATTTTTCTGCATTCTCTGTATGCTAGTGTATGTATAGCCTCCAAAATTTGTCAGCAATCCTGGAGCTATGCCATATTAAATGAAGATTATCCAAACATTGCAAGAAATTTTCCAAATTTTACAAAAAATTTCCCAAACTTAACAAAAAATATTCCGAAAATTAGCGAAATTCCTATGCTTAAGCAAGCAAAATTTATTCCAAACTTTACAAAAAATATTCTAAACTTTACAAAAAATATTCTACCCTTTACAAAAAATATTCCAAACTTTACAAAAAATATTTTAAATTTACAACAAATATTACAGACTTTACAAAAATTGTTGAAACTTTACAAAAAATTTTTGAAACTTTAGAAATTCTTAGATCAATACTGATGACACAGATGAAGTTATGTATTCATCAATCGCTTATGTGTGAAGGTTTGCAAAGTAAACCCTAGCCTCAGGGCTTAAGAATTCCCACCCCCCTAGTTAAACAGTAGGCGTGTTAATGCATTATATACTAAAAGTGATGATTTAAAGGTGAAACCTCGTATGTTTGCAGGTTTGGCGAATTTAGGGGTCCGCATTAATCTTTGAAGATTTTATCAACTGACGATAAGGAAATGAATGTATGAAGTAGAACAGATTCATGGATTAGTCTACAAATTTTGCAATGTGACCTTTATAGTGTTCACAAACGAAAAATCAATCCATACAGGTGCAAAAGAGGAGCATGCGTTGCACCGGGCATATAAAATAGAGTCAACAATGCTTGAGAAATGCAGATTAGATACATAAAATTTGACACTTTACAAAACAATTCCTAAATTTGACAAAAAATATTCCAAACTTTACAAAACATATTCCAAACTTTACAAGAAACATTCCAAACTTTACAAAAAATATTCCAAACTTTACAAAAAACATTCCAAACTTTACAAAGAATATTCCAAACTTCACAAAAAATATTCCAAACTTTGCAAAAAATATTCCAAACTTTACAAAAGTACTATGCTTAAGCATGTAAACTTTATTCCAAATTTTACAAAAAATATTCCAAACTTTACAAAAAATATTCCAAATTTTACAAAAAATATTCCAAACTTTACAAAAAATATTCCAAACTTTACAAAAAATGTTCCAAACTTTACAAAAAATATTCCAAACTTTACAAAAAATATTTCAAACTTTACAAAAAATATTCCAAACTTTACAAAAAATATTCCAAATTCCAAACTTAGCTAATTTTTAGATCAATGCTGATGACACAGCTCAAGTTATGTATTCATCAATCGCTTACGTGTGAAGGTTTGCAAAGTAAAACCTAGCCTCAGGACTTAAGAATTCCCCCCTACTTAAACAACAGGCATAGATCGCCATTTTCCAGGCGTGTTAATGCATTAAATGCTAAAAGCGATGATTTAAAGGTGAAACCTCAAATGTTCGCATGTTTGGCAAATTTAGGGGTCCACATCTTTGCAAATTTTATGAACCGGCGACAAGGGAATGCATGTATGAAGTGGAATGGTTTCCTGGTTTAAGTGGAAAATTGATTCTCACTGGTGCAAAACGTGAACATGAACTGCATATAGCATTTAAAATTGTTTCAACAATGGTTGAGAAAAGCAGATTAGATACATAATATCCCAAACTTTACAAAAAAATATTTCAAACTTTACAAAAAATTTCCAAACTTCACAGAAAATATTCCAAACTTTACAAAAAACATTCTAAACTTTACAAAAAATATTCCAAGCTTTACAAAAAACATTCCAAACTTTACAAAAAATATTCCAAACTTTACAAGAAATATTCCAAACTTTACAAAAGTACTATGCTTAAGCATGTAAAATTTATTCCAGATTTTACAAAAAATATTCCAAACTTTACAAAAAATATTCCAAACTTTACAAAGAATATTCCAAACTTTACAAAAAATGTTCCAAACTTTACAAAAAACATTCCAAACTTTACAAAAAATATTCCAAACTTAGCAAATTTTTGGATCAATACTGATGACATGGATGAAAATACGTGTTCATTAATGAATTTTGTGTGGAGGTTTATAAAGTAAACGCTAGCTCAGGGTTTAAAAATTCCTACAAGCTGAACAGCAGGCAAAGATCACCCTTTTTCAGGCGTTTTCTGATAAACTTTGATAAGCTCAAAATAGCATGATAATTAAATTTGAAGCAATGTTTGCCTATACTAGTTTCTGATTTTTAGGCAAAAATAATCCCTAATGGCATCATTAGACAGGTACTGCTAAAAAATCAAGCATTGTAAAGACAATGCAAATTAAAAAATCAGCATATAGTAGGTCGTGTGCTAAAATTTTGTACATAGGAGAGCTACGGTTAATATATGATATCCTGAAAATTTGAACAAAATCCGGCTAGCGGTTCTGGGAATATAGTGTTATGCAAGAAAGTGTAAAGTAAATTAGTATACTATATGCTGCGCTCTAAAATTGTGTACATAGCACAGCTAAGGTTTATACGTCATATTCTGAAAATTTGAACAATATCCGGCTGGTGTTCCTTGGAATATAGTGCTATATGAGAAAGTGTAAAGTAAACTGGTATACTGTAGACTGCGCACTTATTTCTGTACATAGCACAACTTAGGTTTATACGTCATATTCTGAAAATCTGAACAAGATCCGGCTGGTGATTCTTGGAATATGATAAAGTGTAAAGTAAGCTGGTATACTGTAGACTGCGCGCTAAAATTCTGTACATAGCACAACTAAGGTTTGTACATCATATCCTGAAAATTTGAACAAAATCCGGCTGATGATTCTTGGAATAGAGTGCTATACGAGAAAGTGTAAAGTGAACTGGTATACTGTAGACTGCGCGCTAAAATTTTGTACATAGCACAGCAACAATTTATATATCTTACCTTGAAATTTCATCCCAATCCGCCCTCTATCCCTAAAGTTAGAGTACTATATGAGAAAGTGTAAAGTAAATTGGTATGCTGTAGGCTGCGCGCTGAAATTCTGTGCATAGCATGCCTCGCATATATACATCATATCCTGAAAATTTGAACAAAATCCAAGCATTGGCTCTTGAGTTATGCAAAAGTGTAAACTAATGCTGGTATACTGTAGGTTGCGCGCTAAAATTTTGTACGTACCATATTTAAGATATACTTGACATACTCTGAAAATTTCAGCCCGATCCGAGTGCTGGTTTTTGAGATATAGTTATTTCAAGTTTTCCCCCAGGGAAATTTTCCCCATGGAAATTTCCCCTATGGAAATTTCCCCAGGGAAATTTCCCCTCCCCTGGCCCTGGGCCCCTGGCCCTGGGCTGGCGCGCGCCCCCTCCTTCCCTCTGCTACAACACAGCCTATGCTACAGCATTGCTCCCTGAGAAAAGCCAGGGAGCAGATTCTGAGCCCCTCCGCCTATGCTATAACATAGGCGATGTTATAACACATGCGTCCTACGGACCCAGGGCTTACTACTGTCGTTGAAAACGCATTTATTGAACGCTTTGGGGTCTTTGAAATATTCGATTTGGGACTGATCATTGCATTGTCCGAACTAAAAATTATATGAAAAAAAGCTTAGGGCTTTATCCTAACATTTAGACCAGTAACACATATAAATGAACTCATTAATATCTTTATTAGTAATTCTAATTTATCATTTTTACTTGTTTTTATTATCATATTATATTATCTCTATTATTATTATTATTATTATTATTATTACTTATTATTATTATTATTATTATTATTATTATTATTATTATAACACAGTATATTGTTATAAACTTACTTTGCCCCAGAAGCTGTTGAGCATAAGTTTGGCAAGGGCGAGCATGCCCGGATTTTGTTCGATTTTTGCTGGGTCGAGTTTTATGCCCTCAATTTCTTCATAATCGACGACGTATTTGGCCTTTTCGTCGTCCATTACAGCCCATGACGGGTATCCATCTGCCTGTTGCTTCAGACGGAGAAACGTGTTTATGTATAGAGCGAATAAACCATTTGATTTGGTCGCCGGGTCGTACTGTTCGGTTTAGGGTAGTGCCATACTTCGAGGACTTCTATCACCTTGAAAATAGTAGAATTCTTGATGAAATGAAATATATCAATCAATCATATAAAACAAAGTATGGGTAGAACACACGTTATAAATTCCCAATAAAGAATATATTTACTTATAAAAATATGTGAAACTTACCCAATAACCTAATTCCATCGCGTTGTATAGTTTGATAGAGACCCAGCAGCCTTCAATTTGACGTTTGGTGTCAAATTGGGTGCAGTTATCGATTTCTTCAAGGACGCAAGTGCGACACAGAGGGAAAAACAGTTTTCCACGTGCGCGGTAGGGCAGAACAGGGTGGAAAAGGCCTTTTGGCGGCAACACGACGCATTTGATGAGGCCAGTGTATGGCTCAGTCAAACGATCGGCAAAATTTTCCGTGATTATTTAGGGATGGCTAAGAGAAAAATGCATAAAATATAGACAAACGTATAAAAATATACAATAAAAACGCAGTAAAATACAAAAATTGAAGGAATAACACATTATTGCTATTATTATTCTCATTATTAAAATACTTCCATTATTTTACTATTGCCAGTACCCTTATTATTAGTGCAATGTATTATTGTATTACTATTATTTTACTATTATCCATACCATAGGAGAAAAACGCCCATTTTGCAGACATATGGATACAGCGAACCAACGTCGACGTATTCAATGCGTTCGCCATCCTGACACTTATGGTACAGTTTAATGGCGTTGATGCGGCCGCCAAAAAAACGCATTGTGAGGGCCTAGCGGCACCCGAATTTCTGTCTTATCGAAAAACGATTTCATAGCCGGATTCTAAAATTAAAAAATCACAATAAATGTACAGTTATGACCCATTAAGTTAAATTGATAAAGAAAAACTAAGGAATACCATTATACATACATCTACATAGGTTCTAAACCTCCCAGAAAAGAAAAAAATGAAAAAAATGGGGGAAACGAAGGCAAAAAATAAAAAATTGTTTAAAGATTAAAATCCCTGAATTTGTAGCTACTATACTGTTTTTAGCCCAAATTGCTTATTTTTTAACCCATTACCAGTTGACCCTCCGGACTGTAGAAATACTATGTATAACTCACATACTTCAGCTCATGACGTAGGTCGCATTCCCATTTCTCAATGACCGTATAGCCACGTGAGTGGAGGTCGTTAATCCGGACAATCGTCCGCTGATACATTTCTTCAGCGGAAAGGTTTTGATCGAAGGTAAGTAGTAAAGCCAAAACCTTCTGGCTCTACAATGCTTAAGCATAGCACGTGCTTAAGCATAGAGACTCCAATTTGGCCCACGCATGCTCTTAGTACACTTGCGCTCAGCTGCTTGAATCGCCGAATTTTTGGCCATACTACTACACATAGGCGTGAAGCGCTCTAACTTTTCACAGTCGGTTATCTAGGACAGACGGAACCAATTAATTTTAATTTGCATAACTAGCTAGCAGCACCCCCTATGCTACTGTTACTACACTTAGGCGTGAAGCGCCCCAAGTTTTCACAGTCGGTTATCCAGGACGGGCGGAGCCAATTAATTTTAATTCGCATAAGTAGCTACCAGCAATGCAGAGATCTAATGCAAAGGAATTGATGAATCTTGCCGGTCTTAAAGATCATGTAGGCCCTTGCGGTATAGCAGAGCTGCAAGCATTGCAAGCCGCTATGCCAAATTTTAAAATTAAAGTTTTTAGTGCCGATTTTGGTAATGCCATAATTATTCCATCAGAAAAAGTTATACATTTGTATCATAATAATAATCATTTTGATGTAATTGATAGTATGACCGGTTTTATGAACCATGGCCACTTTTGTGAACCTTGCAATAAAGGTTATAAAAATAAGGATGAGCATCGTTGTACTAAAATTTGTCCCTTTTGTCATGGTCCTGCTTGCCCTAATGTTGCTCTCATTGAATGTTCTGATTGTAATCATTTATTCAGGGGACTCAAATGTTTTGAAAATCATAAAAAAATCGGAAAAAACGAAAAGCCAATTTGTCAACAAATGATGCCGTGTAAAATTGTTGTCGGCATGTAAATAGAATAGATAAAATACAGGAGCATAAATGTGGTCACTTTTATTGCAAAACATGTAAAGCTGATGGACCTATTATTGATCACAAGTGTTATATGCAAGTCGTTTCTGAAGAAAAAAATGAAAAGAAAAAGACAAAATACGTGTTTTTCGATTTTGAAACCAGACAAGAAAAAGCGTGTGGAAACTCAAGGCTGGAGCACAAACCCAATCTATGTATAGCGCATCTTGTGTGTACAAACTGTAGGACAGAGCGATAAATGCGGGGAAAATAGACCCATATTTTATGGTGACAATTGTACAGATAAATTTTGCGATTTCCTCTTTGGCCTCAAAAATGCAATAGCAATTGCCCATAACGCTAAAGGTTTCGACTCATATTTCATCTTAAAATATCTTCTTAAACAAGCCCTTGCCCCACTATCATCACAAAAAGGTTAGAAATCATGAGCTTGAGCGCCGGGTCTGTAAAACTAATTGATATCGTTCAAATTTCTGCCTATGGCTTTATCGGCTCTACCAAAAACATTTGACGAGCCTGAATTGAAAAAGGAATTTTTCCCACATTTTTTCAACAAAAAGGCGAATGAAAATTATGTGGGTAGTGGCCGGACGTGTGGTACTATTCCCCAGCCACCATGAGCCCAAAAAGCAAGGAAAATTTCCAAAAATGGTATGTCTAACAAACAGGGAAAATTTTCGACTTCAAGTCGGAACTTTTGGCTTACTGCGAGTCTGACGTCGACATTTTAAGGCGATGCTGCCTTAAATTTCACAATCTATTGTTAGCCGAGACCGGAATGGATCCTTTTGAGTGCTCGTTAACAATAGCGAGCGTGTGTAATAAAATTTTCCGGTCAACTTATCTAAAGCTAAGAAGAACAGGTATAGTACCGCACAGAGGGTATAGGCGGATGGAAAAACACTCAATAACAGTGATAAAATGGTTAAACTGGGTGAGCAAAACGAATAAGATAAACATTAGGCATGCACGCAATATAGGGGAGCAAAAAGTGGGCAATTACTGGGTAGACAGTATTTACGGAAATACGGTATATGAATTTAACGGGTGTTTCTGGCATGGCTGCACTAAGTGTATGAAGAAAAGGACGCAAATGACGGCTGTTCAAATAACAACTGCCGAAGAAGCATTTCAAAACACAGTGAGACGGCGCAAAGAAATTGAAGCCGAGGGGTACAGTGTTATAGAACTCTGGGAGTGCGAATTAAGGCGGGAATTAAAATCAAATCCTCTCATGAAACAATTTTTCGACTCGGTAAAAATAGTTGACCAACTCGACCCCAGGGAGGCCTCTTATGGGGGGCGGACAAACGCAGTAAAGTTGTATGAGAAAATAAAGCACAATGAAAGGAAATAGCCACTAGAACATATATTGTACACAGACATTTGCAGTTTATACCCGACTGTAAATAAGTATAGGTTATATCCTATCAGCCATCCCCAAATTTTCTCTGAAAACCTTTTGGAAATGACTGCTCAAAGTCGACCGTATCAGGGTTTAATTAAAGCAAAAATTCTTCCAGTCCGTAATCTGTACCATCCATTAATGCCTAATAGATTCGGGGATAAATTATATATCCCCTTATGACGAACATGCACTGAATCGCATCAAACAACAAGATGCGGACATAGTGATGAAGAAAGGGCGATAGCAGGCGCCTGGGTGACGCTTGAGGTGTATGAAGCGCTAGAGTTGGGCTACCAAATTCTCGAAATTTTCGAAGTATGGCATTATGAAAAAACGGAACAATATGATAAAATAAACAAGCCTAAAGGTGGTCTTTTTTACATCAATATATTAATAAATTCATGAAATTAAAACAAGAATCGGACGGGTGCCTTCTTGGGTGAATTCGGAGGAAGACAGGTTAGAATATGTAAAACAGTATAAATAAAATGAAGGAATCGAGCTCGACGCAGCAATAATTACTAAAAATAGTTGTATTCGCGCATTAGCTAAACTTATGTTAAACTCTTTCTAGGGAAAGTTCGGGCAACACAATAACATGTCAAAAGTATCATTTTTCACTGATCCAGCCCCATATTTTGACTTAATTTTCGATCCTTCTAACAAAATAAATTTAATTAACGCCATCAATGAAAATCTGATGGCCGTTACGCAAGCAAAAGAGGACGAATTTGCTGATGTGATGGGAAACACGAACCCTGTGCTTGCAGCTTATACAACAACTCAGGCACGCTTAAGACTTTATGATCATTTGGAAAAGTTAGGCGATCGGGTATTATATTTTGACACAGATAGTGTCATTTTCAAAAGCATGCTGGGAAAAGACGAGTATCATGTGCCTCTAGGGTCATATTTAGGAAATATGACGAATGAATTGAAAGATTACGGTAAAGGCAGCTACATTGACGAATTTATAAGTGGCGGACCTAAAACTTATGCGTACAAAGTACACTCAGCAAGAGATGGTAAAATGTATCATAATATACAGGTGCGTGGATTCACATTGTCGTCAGTGACTGCCACAAAAACTAATTTTCACTCGTTGCTAAAAATGGTCAAAATGTTTGTACAGCAAAACAATATTGTTGAAAAAGTTGTATATTTTCCGCAAATTCGACGCTTGCCTGATCATACTATTGTGACAGAAGATGCGTCAGAAAAGTAAAAAATTGTTTGCAATAAACGTGTTGTAAAGCCCGATTTCTCTACTGTGCCGTATGGGTTTTAGTCTTCTTCTGCATGTTTTTTGTTTACCCCCTTGCCTTATTTTATTATTTAACCCTTTGACCGTCATTTTTTGTTTATTTCCTTCCTCTGGCCGGTACCCGTCCAAAAAAACGGTGTGACCAGACAAGACGGCATTTTGCTTAGTTAATCTGTGTGTTTATTTCGTTCCTCTGGCCGGTACCTGTCCAAAAAACGGAGTTACCGGACAAGACTTCATTTTGTTATGTTAATATGGCGGTCATGGTTAATATTTTGTTTTGTTCTCGCCTGCCTACCGGATCTCCCTGAAAAGAGCAAGTGCCGGTGGTAGTCGAAACACGGGTAGTATAGTTTTGTTGAAAAAAATCAACAAAAAAAACAAAAACAAGAAAAGACAAAAAAACAAAAATGGTGCCAATACATGCCCAGGTCCCCGTCCTGGCACCAGGCTCTGAATTTGCAGTGGCGGAGAGGCATGTTAAAACATTTATATAAGCTAGTTAAACATTCATTAGCTATCAAAAATGTTAAATGCATAGGTGCACAATGTCTCGTCTCCCGCGCATATGCATGGGTATCTACTAACTGTATATTATCGAAAACTTTAACATTAAAGAACAATCAGTGATATATTTTTGTAAAGTTGTGGAATATTTTTGTATATTTGTGAAATATTTTTGTTAAGTTTTGAAAATTTTTTTGTCAAGTTGTGAAATATTTTCGGCTTTTTTGTCAAGTTGTGAAATATTTTTGTCAAGTTATGAAAATTTTTTGTAAAGCTGTAGAAACATTTTTGTCAAGTTGTGAGAATTTTTAGCCGAAATGAGTAATTGTGTATTCTATATATCTTTATAATGTCAGAAATCGCTTTTTCAATGGAAAAATGTCAAATTTTCCAGCGCTTCGCGCCGTTTTGAGACAACTATTAGTGATTTGAGCTCTCATATATCCAGAAATTAGCTAAAATACACTACCAAAAGTCGAACAACTCTGTGTTTGCCACACTAAATCGTTACTGTACTATATTATAGTACCAATAACTTTGTGTGTAAAAAATGTACAAAGATATTTGGGGGCCAATTTTCATTGATTTGTAGGTTTTACTCAGTAACTTTTTTATTCAGGTGAAGTAGACCCTGCATAGGTGCATGATGTCTCGTCTCCCACGCATATGCATGGGTATCTACTAAATGTATACCACCGAAAACCTTGCCGTTAAAGAAGAACAATTAGTGATATATTTTTGTAAAGTTGTGGAATATTTTTGAATAGTTGTGAAATATTTTTGTTAAGTTTTAAAAAATTTTTGTCAAGTTGTGAAATATTTCCGGCTTTTTTGCCAAGTTGTGAAATATATTTGTCAAGTTGTGAAAAATTTTTCCTCGAATTGTGAGAATTGTTTTTTCAAGTTGTGAAAATTTTTTGTAAAATTTTTATATTTTCTTGAAAGTGTGCTGTTTTACTTGTTTTTTGTTGCTAAAATGATAGAAAGCCATCAATTGGATAAAAAATTTAAATAAAAGACAAAAAAAGGAAAAAATAAAGGAATTATAGATTAAAAAATTAAAAAATATGAGTTTTCAGCACTCAATTCCGTTGTGTGATGTCTCAGCTTGATCAAAAGCTGTTATTTCTGGTACAAATAACATACGTTTTGTCTGATAAGCTGTAGAACTATATAGATGTAAAAGAAATAAAATGATTGCACAAAGATCAAATCGTAAATCGCTAAGCACTCATGAACTATGAATGAATAACATAAGTTTTGTCTGATAAGCTGTAGAACCTCCATAGGAGTACAAGAAATGAAATGAGTGCACTCCAAATTGAAAATGGATAACATACATAAATGAGAGAAGGTAGACAGACACATAAGATAGAATGGCTACGCCCCTATGAACTATAAATAAGATGATTCGATCCAAGAGAATGAATAACATGCATAAATGAGAGAAGGCAGGCACACCTCTTGTCTGAATAACACATCTGGTGTTATGAACAGAAATCAAAATGATTCTCGCTAAGAGGTATAATCCGTCCAAATTTAGCGATCCACTTTTGATGTCGATTTAAGCGCTTAATTTGGAGAGTACCTACCTCTTAGCGAGAATCATTTTGATTTCAGTTCATAACACCAGATGTGTTATTCATTCAAGAGGTGTGTCTGAGTAGTTATACGTGGTACCCTGGGTGTAACGCTATAACATAGGCAATGGTTAAGCATAGGCAATTCTTAAGAATAGACAACGTTATAACATAGGCTAATGCTATAACATATACAATGGCGCGAGTAAAATGCACACCTTATGGGGGCAGCCATATTGGAAAAAATTCAATTGAAATTGCAGGACGAACTATGCAGAAACACGAAAAACAAAAAAGAGTGAAATTTAGAGCACTAAAATATCTAACTATTTTGCTATTTTCCAAAATATGAAACATACTGTAGTGACTAAGAAAAGTTTGAGCACTTTTTCGAGTCCAGCATACTGTAGACATGGGCTAGCTATACTTTTTGGCAAAATAGTTTCATTCCAAGATTGTATATGTAAAACACTTTATTTCATCAAAATCCGTTCAGTGGTTCTTGAATTCATCTCAAAAAACCTCACTTCACTGAAATGAGTTATTCAATGGTGAGCAGGTTCATAAACTTTGACTGAATTCACACTGTAGGCATGTTATAACATAAAAGATGGACTATTTTTTGAGCAAGCTGAATGAATTGTGATCATTTATTGTATTTATTTTATTAACAAATACCAGCTGATCGAAAGTTATACGCTTAAATGTACTAAAATTCTCAAATTGTGTGAAAAAGTCGTCCTATCTTTTCTATATAATGGTACCGTTTTCTGCTGCTCAAGCAAGGACCGGGAAGTCAAAGGACCGGGAAATTACGAAGGACCGGGAATTTGAAGGACCGGGAAGTGACGAAGGACCGGGAAGTCAAACCTATATGTACACACTCCTTTTGTGCATAGGTCCACTTTAATCCCTAGCGCAGCAAGGCTTACTTTACACTCACATCCAATCCTTGAGCTTAGTTTTGTCTTACTTTGGCACATTTTAGATATATTTAAGACTGAGTTGCAGGGGTAGCAAGAGCGGACCCCTGGCACACAATCTTTCTGCTTAGTTTTGCCATACTTTGGCATATTTAAGGCAATTTTTACGACTGAGTGTCAGTGTAGCAAGAGCGGCCTACTGCTACATTTTAGGGGGACTTCCCCCTCCCTCGCTGAGGACCCGCAGGCAAAAGGGGTGGCCCAGGTTGGCTTTGTTTACACCTAGTTTAGCTAGGTTTACTTAACACTTAGTTTACATTCACAATTAGTTTACACTTAGTCTTACTTTAATCCTAGTTTAATCCTGTTGGCACCCTGCCAATTTTGACCCCTTTTACTCCTCAACTATGTCCTGATATGTTATAGCGTCAGTCTATGCTTAACAATTGCCTATTTTAAACCATTGTCTATCCTTAACCATTGTTCCCTGACCCTTATCCCAGGGAGCAAGGCACCATCCCCTCGCCTATCCTTAACCATTGTATATGTTATAGCATTAGCCTATGTTATAACGTTGTCTATTCTTAAGAATTGCCTATGCTTAACCATTGCCTATGTTATAGCGTTACACCCAGGGTACTACGTATAACTACTTGCCTGCCCTCTCTCATTTATGTATGTTATTCATTCTCTTGGAGCGAATCATCTTATTTATAGTTCATAGGGGCATAGCCATTTAATCTTATGTGTCTGTCTACCTTCTCTCATTTATGCATGTTATCCATTTTCAACTTGGGGTACACTCATTTCATTTCTTGTACACCTATGGAGGTTCTAGAGCTTATCAGACAAAACTTATCTTATTCATTCATAGTTCATGAGTGCTTAGGAATTTACGATTTGATCTTTGTGCAATCATTTTATTTCTTTTACATCTATGTAGTTCTACAGCTTATCAGACAAAACGTGTGTTATTTGTACCAGAAATAACAGCTTTTGATCAAGCTGAGACATCACACAACGGAATTGAGTGCTGAAAACTCATATTTTTTAATTTTTTATCTATATTTTCTTCATTTTTTCCTTTTTTCTCTTTTACTTAAATTTTTCATCCGATTGATGGCCTTCTATCATTTTAGCAACAAAAAACACGTAAATAGCATACTTTCAAAAAAATATAAAAATTTTACAAAAACTTTTCACAACTTTAAAGAAAATTTTCACAATTCGACAAAAATATTTCACAACTTGACAAAAATATTTCACAACTTGGTAAAAAGCCGGAAATATTTCACAACTTGACAAAAAATTTTCAAAACTTAACGAAAATATTTCACAACTATACAAAAATATTCCACAACTTTACAAAAATATATCACTAATTGTTCTTCTTTAACGGCAAAGTTTTCGGTGGTATACATTTAGTAGATACCCATGCATATGCGTGGGAGACGAGACATCATGCACCTATGCAGGGTCTACTTCACCTGAATAAAAAAGTTACTGAGTAAAAGCTAAAAATTGATGAAAATTGGCCCCTAAAAATCTTTGTACATTTTGTACACAAAAAGTTTTTGGTACTATAATATAGTACAGTAACAATTTAGTGTCACAAAAACAGAGTTGTTCAACTTTTGGTAGTGTATTTTAGCTAATTTCGGGATTTATGACGGCTAAAATCACTAATAGTTGTCTCAAAACGGCGCGAAGCGCTGGAAAATTTGACATTTTTCCATTCAAAAAGCAATTTCTGACATTATAAAGATATATAGAATACACAATTACTCATTTCGGCTAAAAATTCTCACAACTTGACAAAAATGTTTCACAGCTTTACAAAAAATTTTCATAACTTGACAAAAATATTTCACAACTTGACAAAAAAGCCGAAAATATTTCACAACTTGACAAAAAGTTTTCAAAACCTAACAAAAATATTTCACAACTATACAAAAATATTCCACAACTTTACAAAAATATATCACTGATTGTTCTTTAATGGCAAAGTTTTCGATAGTATACAGTTAGTAGATACCCATGCATATGCCTGGAAGACGAGACATTGTGCACCTATGCATTTAACCTTTTTGATAGCTAATGAATGTTTAAATAGCTTATATAAATGCTTTAACATGCCTCTCCGCCACTGCAAATGCAGTGCCCAGTGCCAGGACGGGGACCTGGGCTTGTATTGGCACCATTTTTGTTTTTTTCTTGTTTTTGTTTTTTTTTCAACAAAACTATACCACCCATGTTTCGACTACCCACCGGCACCTGCTCTTTCCAAGGAGATCCGGTAGGCAGGCGAGAACAAAACAAAATATTAACCATGACCGCCATATGAACAAAACAAAATGACGTCTTGTCCGGTCACACCATTTTTCGGACAGGTACCGGCCAGAGGAACGAAATAAACAAAAAGATTAACTAAGCAAAATGACGTTTTGTCCGGTCACACCGTTTTTCGGACGGGTACCGGCCAGAGGAAGAAATAAACAAAAAATGACGGTCAGAGGGTTAAATAATAAAATAAGGCACGGAGGAGGTAAACAAAAAACATGCAGAAAAAGACTAAAAGCCATATGACACAGTAGAGAAATCGGGCTCTACAAGACGTTTATTGTAAACAATTTTATGCTTTTTTGACGCATCTTCTGTCACAATACTATGATCAGGCAAGCGTCGAATTCGCCGAAAATATACAACTTTTTCAACAATATTGTTTTGATGTACAAACATTTTGACCATTTTTAGTAACGTGTGGAAATTAATTTTTGTGGCAGTCACTGACGACAATGTGAATCCACGAACCTTTATATGGTAATACATTTTACCATCTCTTGCTGAGCGTCCTTTGTACGCATAATTTTTAGGTCCGCCACTTACAAATTCGTCAATGTAGCTGCCTTCACTGTAATCTTTCAATTCATTTGTCATATTTCCTAAATATGACCCTAGAGGCACATGATACTCGTCTTTTCCCAGCGTGCTATTGAAAATGACACTATCTGTGTTAAAATAAAATACACGATCGCCTAGCTTTCCCAAATGATCATAAAGTCTTAAGCGTGCCTGAGTTGTTGTATAAGCTGCAAGCACAGGGTTCGTATATCCCATCACATCAGCAAATTCGTCCTCTTTTGCATGCGTAATGGCCATCAGATTTTCATTGATGGCGTTAGTTGAATATATTACATTAGAAGGATAAAAATTAAGTCAAAATATGGGGTTGGATCAGTGAAAAATGATACTTTTGACATGTTATTGCGTTGCCCGGACATTCCCCAGAAAGAGTTTAACATAAGTTTAGCTAATGCGCGAATACCACTATTTTCAGTAATTTTTGCTGCGTCGAGCTCGATTCCTACATTTTCTTTATACTGTTTTACATATTCTACCCTGTCTTCCTCCGAATTCGCCCAAGAAGGCACCCATCCGATTCTTGTTTTAGTTTCATGAATTTATTAATATATGATGTAAAAAAGACCACCTTTAGGGTTGTTTATTTTATCATATTGTTCCGTTTTTTCATAATGCCATACTTCGAAAATTTCGAGAATTTTGTAGCCCAACTCTAGCGCTTTATACACTTCAAGCGTAACCCAGGCGCCTGCTACCGCCCTTTCTTCATCACTATGTTCGCATCTTGTTGTTTGATGCGATTCAGTGCATGTTCAGCATAAAGGGAAATTTAATTTATCCCCGAATCTATAAGGCAATAAGGGATGGTACAGATTACGGAGTAGAAGAATTTTTGCTTTAATTAAACCCTGATACAGTCGACTTTGAGCAGTCATTTCCAAAAGGTTTTCAGTGAAAATTTTGGGATGGCCGATAGGATATAACCCATACTTATTTATGGTCGGGTATAAACTGCAAGTGTCTGTGTACAATATATGTTCTAGCGGCTCCCCCTTTCATTGTGCTTTATTTTCTCATACAACTTTACTGCGTTCGTCCGACCCCCCCCATAAAAGGCCACCCTGGGGTCGAGTGGGTCAGCAATTTTTACCGAGTCGAAAAATTGTTTCATGAGAGGATTTGATTTTAATTCCCGCCTTAATTCGCACTCCCAGAGTTCTATAACAATGTACCCTTGGCTTTAATTTCTTCGCACCGTCTCACTGTGTTTTGAAATGCTTCTTCGGCATTTGTTATTTGAACAGCCGTCATTTGCGTCCTTTTCTTCATACACTTAGTGCACCCATGCCAGAAACAGCCGTTAAATTCATATACCGTATTTCCGTGAATACCGTCTACCCAGTAATTGCCCACTTTTTGCTCCCCCATATTGCGCGCATGCCTAATGTTTATCTTATTCGTTTTGCTCACCCACTTTAACCATTTTATCACTGTTATTGAGTGTTTTTCCATCGGCCTATACCCTCTGTGCGGTACTATACCTGTTCTTCTTAGCTTTAGATAAGTTGACCGGAAAATTTTATTACACGCGCTCGCTATTGTTAACGAGCACTCAAAAGGATCCATTCCGGTCTCGGCTAACAATAGATTGTGAAATTTAAGGCAGCATCGCCTTAAAATGTCGACGTCAGACTCGCAGTAAGCCAAAAGTTTCAACATGAAGTCGAAAATTTTCCCTTTTTATTAGACATACCATTTTTGGAAATTTTCCTTGTTTTTTTGGGCTCATGGTGGCTGGGGAATAGTACCACGCGTCCGGCCACTCACCCATATAATTTTCGTTCGCCTTTTTGTTGAAAAGATGTGGTAAAAATCCCTTTTTCAATTCAGGCTCGTCAAATGTTTTTAGTAGAGCCGATAAAGCCATAGGTAGAAAGTTGAACGAATCGATTAGTTTTACAAACCCGACGCTCAGGTTCATGATTTTAATCCTTTTGTGACAATAGTGGGGGCAAGGGCTTGTTTAAAGAGATATTTTAAGATGAAATGTGAGAAATGTGAGTCAAAACCTTTAGCATTATGGGCAATGGCTATTGCTATTTAGGCCAAAAAGGTAATCGATAAATTTATCTGTACAATTGTCACTGTAAAATATGTGTCTATTTTCCCCGCATCTATCGCACTGGCCTACAGTTTGTACATACAATATGCGCTAAACATAGATTGGGTTCGTGCTCCAGCCTTGAGTTTCCACACGTTTTTTCTAGTCTGGTTTCAAAATCAAAAGACACGTATTTTGTCTTTTTCTTTTCATTTTTTTCTTCAGAAACGACTTGCATATTACACTTGTGATCAATAATAGGTACATCAGCTTTACATGTTTTGCAATAAAAGTGACCACATTTATGCTTCTGTATTTTATCTATTCTATTTGCATGCCGACCACAATTTTTACATAGCATCATTTGTTGACAAATCGACTTTTCGTTTTTTCCGACTTTTTTATGATTTTCAAAACATTTAAGTCCTTTGAATAAACGATTACAATTAGAACATTCAATGAGAGCAACCTTAGGGCAAGCAGGACCATGACAACAGGGACAAGTTTTAGTACAACAAATGCTCATCCTTATTGTTATAACCCTTATTACCAGGTTAACAAAAGTAGCCACGGTTCATAAAATCGGTCATACTACCAATTACATCAAAATGATTATTATTATGATACAAATGTATAACTTTTTCTGATAAAGAGCCTTCAAAAATTATGGCTTCACAAAATTCGGCACTAAAAACTTTAATTTGAAAATTTGGCATAGCGGCTTGCAATGCTTGCAGCTCTGCTATACCGCAAGGGCCTACATGATCTTTAAGACCGGCTAGATTCATCAATTCCTTTGCATTAAATCGCTGCATTGTGTCTCAATTTGCGTCAGCCATGCACAGATGTTTATACTGAGATTTTAAAGTTTTATCATCAGGCTTTTCCATGTGCAAGGCTCGTGCTTTAGCTACAACTCATGCCCTAGCAAAACAGAGATTATTATTGTTTTTAATTTTTATAAAACATTTTTTAGATCTCATTTCTTTTTCCAAATTAACAAATCTACGTTTATGCTGTCCAGACCCACTTCACGGACTAAACCTGTACTATTTTTATCCGCGTTTCCAGCTGTTCAAGTCGTACTTCTTCATTGGACTGCAGGATGCGCCTAATGGTGTGTACGATTTGCTCGCCTTTTCAGAAAGGCACGATTGTCGGTTTCTTCAGTGTCAGGTGTGTTATTTGCAGGCCCATTATATCCGTCGCACTCGAGCCGTCCAGAATCTTTTGTGATTGCATTATCAAATATTTCGGCCAAACTTTTTCCGAAATCGAGATGATCCAGATTTTTAAAAAATTTATTGTGTAGGCGCGTCCTTCCATGTTGAAGCTTTTGATTTTTTCCGTCGTTGGTTCCCCCAGCTCGTAAAAATCTTCTGGGGAAGCCTCTCGTCCACAATTTCAAGGTCTTCCTCTCGCATTTCTTCATCCAATTTGTACCACTCGTCTTGCGTTAAAAGGTCTTCAATTTCAATGTTGGAAGCCATTTCAATAAGTGAAATCAAGAGCAGAAATTGATCACTTCAAAAGAGCAATAATTTTGGAGAATGATTTTTTCTTGCCTGCTCTCTCCTTTTGTACCTTCTGAAATGAGACTATTTATAGTATCAGTGAAACTGGAAATTTCCGGTTTTTTTTCTAATTTTTGTTTTAAAAATAGAACATGTGATGACTCAGCGTCTGCAAGTCAACGTGCAGTCAACCAATATAGTTGATGATATGAACTAAAATCAGAACAGTAGAATGGGGAGGCTGCTAGCTACTTATGCAAATTAAAATTAATTGGCTCCGCCCGTCCTGGATAACCGACTGTGAAAAGTTGGGGCGCTTCACGCCTATGTGTAGTAGCAGTAGCATGGGGGGACGCTGCTAGCTACTTATGCGAATGAAAATTAATTGGCTCCGCCCGTCCTGGAAAATCAACTGTGAAAAGTCAAGCCGCCACACGCCTATGTGTAGTAACAGTAGCATAAGGGGACGCTGCTAGCTAGTTATGCAAATTAAAATTAATTGGTTCCGCCCGTCCTGGATAACCGACTGTGAAAAGTTTGGGCGCTTCATGCCTATGTGTAGTAAGAGTAGCATGGGGGGACGCTGCTAGCTACTTATGCGAATTAAAAGTAATTGGCTCCGCCCGTCCTGGATAACCGACTGTGAAAAGTTGGGGCGCTTCACGCCTATGTGTAGTAACAGTAGCATAGGAGGACGCTGCTAGCTAGTTATGCAAATTAAAATTAATTGGTTCCGCCCGTCCTGGATAACTGACTGTGAAAAGTTAGGGCGCTTCACGCCTATGTGTAGTAAGAGTAGCATGGGGGGACGCTGGTAGCTACTTATGCAAATTAAAATTAATTGGCTCCGCCCGTCCTGGATAACCGACTGTGAAATGTTGGGGCGCTTCAAGCCTATGTGTAGTAACAGTAGTATGGGGGGACGCTGCTAGCTAGTTATGCAAATTAAAATTAATTGGTTCCACCCGTCCTGGATAACCCACTGTGAAAAGTTAGAGCGCTTCACGCCTATGTGTAGTAAGAGTAGCATGGGGGACGCTGGTAGCTAGTTATGCAAATTAAAATTAATTGGTTCCGCCCGTCCTGGATAACCGACTGTGAAAAGTTGGGGCGCTTCACCCCTATGTGTAGTAGTATGGCCGAAAATTCGGCGATTCAAGCGGCTGAGTGCAAGTGTACTAAGAGCGTGCATGGTCCAAATTGGAGTCTATATGCTTAAGCACGAGCTATGCTTAAGCATTGTAGAGTTATAAGGTCCGGCATTACTACTAGTGTAGCGTCGGTCCGTTTAGGGATGCATTTGGGGCAGCCATGCCTTCTTAAAACAGTATGATTAATCAAAGTCAGATTGACATATCACCTTTGTCTGCAATAGGAGTCAAATCAATACATCACTGAAAAAGCATGCTTAAAATTTGATGAAATTACACTAGGTAAATAATTAATCAATGAAAAAATTAATTCATTCAAGTTGATGAAATTACTTATTTTCTAAATAATCAAATTGAATAAATTGGTAAAACGGAATTAAATAATATAAAAGTCAAGTAGAATTTTACACATAATCATACGATTTTAATGTAATAAGCATACCAGCATCCATGGAATTCGTAGATGGTGCCGGTATGAAAGCCATCAACCCCATATGGCTCGATTTGCACCTCGCCGCCGTTTAATTTGTGCCTGATTGGTATTTTTTCGGATTCGGCGAGACATTTAAGCCATTTCAGGCCGATGATGGACAGCCGCTCCTTATTTCGGTAGCCGCCCTGCAGGATAATACCAAACGTGTTGAGTGTGAGGAAATTCTGCCGGAATGAGTAATTACAGGGAGACGCGATTATCAGGCTTGTGATCAACGATACACCCAACCCTCCTCCAGACTACACGTACGCCTTAGCACAATATTGGGGCAGGGGTTCCCCCAAAGTCATCTAGAAAAAACGCAAATCACATTTTAATCACTATTTCAAGAAATCGGTCCAGGCTTCTTCCTTCATTTGATCGGGGTTATAGAATTCGACGGGGGTATTGGACCCTTGTAATTAGCGTTAGCAAGGGTATTGAAAAGGTGCTGAAAATGACCTTTTTTGAGCTCCTTTTCGTTGAACGTTTTGTTGAAAGTGGCCAGTGGCATCGGCAAAAAATTTAGCATATCAATGACGCGTACACCACCGGCTTCAACCATGAGGATTTCCAATCCTACAACAATGTGATGAATTGATAAAATATGCATGCACAGCACAGGAAAAAAGTATTTTGAGGGTTCATTTTGAGTATAAAAACGAAGCATACATGCAAAGAAAAAGCAAATTCTGATAAATTTGCAAAATGGAGAAAAAACGGCTGCAACGTAAAAAATTATTGATTGAAAATAAGAAATATTTAATCAGCACTTTAACATAAGTATATGAAATTTGATATGCATAGAATGAGCAAAAAATAGTTTCTTAAGTGTTATTTTCCGGATAAACATAAAGGCTATATATCATATTAATAAATTTTTAAATTCATGTCATAATAGGAAATTTTATCAGTATAAAATACGATCAAAAATGAAAATATCAATCAAAATAAATGTTTCATAACAAATTTTACATTTATAAGTAATATGAAATATTTGCTGAAAAATTATATACCTCGTTTGACGACTTTTGGCACTATCGTCCACTGCTTATGCAGATATTCGAGCAGAAATTGGGCGTCAAAGCCGCGAGCATTATGGGCGAGAGCCGTAGCACCGCAGTTTTGATCCAAAAACAGCCATTTGCCGAACGCATTTAAGGTATTACCGCCCGTAAAAAATATGCCAATTTCCCCCGCCGCAGTCATCGCATGATCCAAGCTCCTTATCATGACACTTGTCGCACAACCGGTATGTGACGCAGCAATTGGGCATGTGTTTATATCCGGGTCCATTTTCGGTCTGTAGCAGTTCTTCATCCTGTCGAGTTTCGAAATCGAAAAAGATGAAGACTGGCTTCCGTTTTCGTTTTTTATTGGCGTCATTGTCATCATTCATGAATATGGGCTAATAGCATCTTGAATTAGTATAAAATGCTATTAGATTCAATGTTATTTTATTTTATCGTATGCATTATGAGTTTATGACCACAGAATTGAATTTTTACCTTCCTCCTAACGCACTGCTTACATATAATTACAATATGAAATTTATTTTTTATCACACATTCGCATGTTTACCCTAGATTTGTTTTTTCATTATTCTACCCCAGAAACTGAACCCTCTCCAAAACAAGTTATTTACATTATTATAATTGTAATTATCATAATATAAGATTTTTTATTTTAGAATTTTGGGTTAAACTGTATTTTTTCACCCTCTTAGTCTCATGGATTTTGCTGAATACATGGACTTTGGTACTCTTAAAATTGTATTTTTTGGTATTTTTGACCATTTGACCTCATTAGGACCCCAACGTTTGACTATTACCCACTTCCTCTCAAATAATGTTGATATTTCATAAAAGTTTTTTACCATCATGCAGCATTCGTGAAATAGACGATCGTCTTTTGAGCCACAAGTTTTGCAGAAAAATTGTTAGCATTTGTGTCCCTTTTTGTGCGACGCTTGTACCAGTTGATTGCATTTTTTTGCAGCGTTTCAGACGACTGCAAACGGATTCGAGATGTTGCATTTTACCACTCAATTTAATCAATTGACTAATCAGATGATTTTGGTAGGAAGCTTGACTACGTAAATACCAAAAATTCACAATTGAAGCGCAAATAATTAGAATTGCTGTGAACTTGCAAATGATTGAAATTGAAAACAGATATTTGATATCAAATAATTTTTAACTTGCTTCAATATAAAGGCCTGTAATGTAAAATTTGTTGTAATAAATTATCATTTAAATATTTTTATCATTTTTTATTAATTTGCACAGTGAAAAACAAATGCAGTACAGTTAAGGACATTTCCGAAAAAAATCTATACAACCTAGTGTGACATATTAATTATAAAGCATAATTTGCCTTAAATTAGTCAGCTATATTCATTATCTTGATTATTTATTTATTCACTCATTTATTTGATTCATAAATTTATTTTTTTATTTTTTCATGAACTTTTACTGATTTATTCTAATTTTTAATGTATTTATTTAATTATATACTTATTTATCTACTCGCTCAATAATTCATTGAGTCTTTTGATTAAGTTAGTCATTTTTGGGATTCATCCATTTCAGCTTACCTGTTGCATGCACTACAATAGAAGTAGCCCAGCTCAATGGGCACGGCTGCTCCCGGTTGCATCCAGGGCATCCGCCCTGGCTGCATTTGTGGTCTTCCTCATTACTGTAACCTTTATCGCACTGGTCACCGTAACGATTCCGACCAACAAAGGCCGGCATGCGCGTGATGACGTTGTAATGCCAGTCGTGGAGGTAGATATGAAGGGTATGTTCGGCCGGCGTGACTTTATAAATTACGGCATTGAAATATTCCTTGGAGTATATTTTCAGCTGATACTCAGGAGCAATAACCTTAAAATTAACATATAGTTATAAATTTATCATAATTTTGTCACTCTATAATTATAATTCTGAAATTCGTACATATTTTGTATTAAAAAATAAACTTCATAGAAAGCAAATTAATAATTTTCATAATGAAAATGTGAAAATATACCAAATTAGGAATAAGAAGATATACTCAATATAACGTATACAAAAATTAACAAGTAAGTAGTAATTTTGATTAAAATATAAGGCATATACCCCTTGAATTATGATTCTAGAGACATCATCCATTTTACATAATATGCAACAAATAATACGTAGAACAGGCAGTAGTGCGCAGTAATAATTAAATAACACGTACGCAATGAGAAAATTTTTCTAAATATACAATAAATGTGAAAATACCTCTCTAACTAATAATTATGTCGAATATAAGCAACATAAAAAATATAATAATATTTCTGGTAAATTAGCAGACGTACTTCCTGAATTCTGGCGGCTTCTTCAAGCCCGCATTGGCCATCAGAATCGGCAAGGCCGGTGTCGCACCTTAAAGTGTCTGTGCCCTAAAGTGTCCGGCCGGACACTTTAAGGTACCTCAAAGTGTCCGGCCAGACATTTTAAGGCACATTAAAGTGTCCGGCTCTGCCTTAAAGTGTCCGGGTTATGCTGAGTATACGTACACATATACACACATGCATATTACTCTCTGTACAATTATGTAAGTAGGCATGTACATATGTATATGCGTACCTTGTACAATGTATTGAGGTACATAAATTCAAGCAAGCCGATGCATTGCGAAGAATTCGTTGCATCGTCAGTGGCGTCGTTTAGCGAAGTTGAAGATAAAATCGGTTATAAAAATAACTTAAGTGTGGAACAATCGACGATATTTACGAATTTCAGTCATAAATATTGTGAATTTAAAGTGCACAAAGTTCCATTCACTCATAATTCTAAGAAGACATGCTAACACTTCATTTTATATATTGCCTACCATGCTACCATTCATACATGTAACAAGGGGTGGAGATTCCCATAACCAAAGTCGTAAATGTAAAAATATAAATATAAATAAACATAAATTGTTTATTCCCCTCGCCCCGATTTTGTGCAAAAACTTGCAATTTTAAGCCGCTTTAGGTGCATTCTTTTAATTTTTGAATAAAAATTAAAGTTTGCGCACTCCCTCTAATAGTCGGCAAACCCCCACCCAAAATTATGGGCTGTTAAATGCCTGCTACTTCACATGGGCAGTGAGCCAAATTCTGGCAGTCAGATGGGGCATAACTGCAAAAACGCTAAGTTATTCAATTCTACGGATCGACCAATCTGGAGAGACTTTGGATTTTGGGGGTTCAAACCCTATCCTTTTACTTCTATGTATGATGTCCAATCTATCCCAATGTTTGAATACATTTTTTTCTCGCTTTTAAGCATGTTATTGTGGCCCGGACACTTTAAGGTAAACCCGGACATTTTAAGGTATCTTAAAGTGTCCGGCCGGACACTTTAAGGTGTGACACCCGCGTCCCGCATCAACTGCTTGGCCAGAAGTTTTTGTAATGTACGACGAGCACCGTCCCCCAAGCGAATTGTGTTCCACTGCGGATGTTTTCCGAGCCGGGCTTTTGTGACAACAACCGATCGCGCCAGGCACAAACTATCGTCATTTTTTATCGATAAAATGTATTTTGGGCCAAAAATACGTTTTAATATATTTTCAATAAAAGTGTGACATATAAGAGCGGATTTTTATGCATTTTACTGATCAATTATGTAGAAAGCCAAAGCATAATTATCATCAATATATACCCGAAAAAATCGACACAATTTATTCAGAATACACGTCCTAAAATCATATTATTACATGTTATCAAATATTCAATAGAAACATTACAATGCGTTATTTTCGACAAAAAGTCGTCAAAATGATATTCGACACAATTAAGAGATTTTTCAATCGTTTGAGCGATCAATTAGAAACATCAGGAGAATAATTGTTATTCTCTAATTTATTCATTCTCAAAATGAAAGTATAATTTATCGCAAATATAGGATCACAAATACATGTTGTGATTTTTTCAGCACAAATATTTACGACAAGAACATGTAATGAGAAATTTCATTACACATTTATCGATCAATTTCATATATGTCAAGGCACTAATTGAATATAAACGTACAATAAAGAGGTATAATTGTTAGGGCAAAAAATTATCCATCATTAAACGAATGAAACACATTATGGCAAAAATGATGAGTAAACAATGAAAATAGTAGAGGTCAGTCGAAATTTTTTTCGGAAAAGCACAATACAGATCAAATTGATTTAGTATTTATATAACGTTTTCGAATTTTGTGATTTAGTCGTTTTTTAAGAGTATAAGGATAATTAGAATGACGAGACACGAGTTGCCATAATGAAATGACAATCCCCAAAAATCGAAGCTATGATCTTTTTTATGCTTTAACATTTTTAACGTCATTTTAGCCTGAAAGAAATTAGGTCATTTTATTTCGGATTAAGGATTCATTCACTTTTTTCTTCCAAAATATTTTTTTACATTCTGATCGTCATCATCACTCACTTGCACAAAACACCCGCCATGGCCGCAATGTTTTTGGAATCACTGGTTCCATTTGACGATCCGGGTATTCGAATTTTTATGGCTTGTGTTAGGGTTGCCTTCATGCGGTGAGTTGACAATGACGACTTTCATCGTCATTTGTTCGCTGAAATCAAACGGCCGTTTCGATTGTTGTATTTTTCGATGACGCTCAGAATCCGGTCAGCGTCCATCACCTCAACAGTTGTAAAGGGGACCAAAACGCGAGATGTGAAGTTTGGGTGCACAATTTCCAATCCGACGCGATTGCTGACGTCGCGATTGATAATCGCATGCCGAATAATATCGTCCAAAATTTGCGGAATACTGGTCCTATTTATATCATTAATATGGCGGAATTGAATGTTGTATCCGACAGCTTCCGCATTGAATCATTTAATGCGAAGGCGAGATTCTTCACCCAATTCGTAATAATTGGCAGTGGGGCAACTGCCGCCAATTTGGCATTCATCAAAGTCGCCGGCAAAAATCGTTTCCCGAAATTCGGGCGATCCGAAATTTCGAGATTTGGCGGAGATAAGGCGCAGTTTCAGAAATTCGGCGAAAATAAACAATGAAATTTTCGGCTCATTGCGCCATAAATTGCTGTTGATTAATAATTGTAGTGATTCGGCGGTAATGTCGGACGGGGGTAGCTGTGAGCCGTCTTCAATCGTGGTAGCCCATAATTCGGGCGTAATTAATTGTTGGCGTTGGGGGCTTCATAGGTAATTATTCGATTTCATATTATCAAAAGTAATCGCGAATTGTGCGTCCATAAATTCGAATCAATTAGTCATTTAAGAATATCGAACGGGGTAGCTATCCTGAAATAACCCAACACATTTTAAAGTCATTCTTATTTATAGACGCAAACGATGATTATAAGAGAGAGGGAGAGAATTTGATTCGAATCCGCTAAAATCTGAAGAATGATATTTTGCATACTGCGCGCTTCTTTTATTTATCAGGCGACAATTTATTTCATCACATTCCATTCTCTGTGCGCAACAAATTCGCATAGCAGTACATGTGCAACATCAAACGTTTCATTCTGGCTCGCTCTTCACAATGATTGTTATTGCGCTATTTGTCTCAAGATGATATTTTGCATATTAATTCAGTCGCATTCCTTTAAGATCGCGCTTATTCCTATATCCTCATGTTTACTCTTATTTTCCAGTTTCTCAACCGCATTCCTAAGAATGAGCTTTTTTCGTTACTCCTTGCATTCCATTATGATCGTGCTAGTCCTCAGTCGCTTGGTCTATACATTCCTATTCTTCATGCTGATTTGTATACTATTCGCGCGCGACTTCAAAGGCTTAAAAGTTGGTTAGCGTAGATCTTATCACACGTGTTTTCCACCATTCCCGCCAATTCCTATTTCATTATATTTCATATTCATGCGCAAATTTGTCTCGATTTGTTACATAAAAAACTTGACTCAGTCTTATCGCACTCTTCGTCCTATTATGGTTTTGTAAAAACTTGGCTCGTAGATATGGTATCACACTAGTACTATCTTCCAAACTTCTCAGTCGCATTCCTATACGATCGCGCTTATTCATATTTTGCATATCAATTTGTCAGACCCATCACTGTGTAAGAGTTTATATGCGGTAATTTCAAAGACATGGATTATAAAAACTTTTACATCTTATTTACTTCGTTAGCTCAGTCGTGTGCAAAATAAGTCCATATACAAAACCTCTCCTTATTTTTGACTCATTTCATATAGATCATATCTCTCATCTATTTGTTCTTTTACGAATCAACAATATTTACAGTTCGCTCAATCTCAGCATCGAAAGTTATGCTAGTGCTCAGTTAAAAAATGTTGCTTTTGCGGAACACATGGCTTGCTTCTCCTAAGATTGAATCATAATTTTTTATGATTTTCTACTCATTTTTATTTGAAGCCGCTCAACATCATCATGGTATTTGCGTGCTCGTCGTCCAACAACCATGCTTGTTTTTCTGGACAATTACCTCAGCATCCAAATGCCTGGCGTGATCAAGATCAAGCCGGAGCTCTGGAAAGGCCACATCAAGAAGCACATGTACCCCAGTGCATTGTGCTATTTTACGATGAGGTCTGCATACGTCAAGGCTTGCTTTCAAGAGGCCCTTGATTACAGCTCGTTCAACAATCACGTTCAATTAAACGGCGAACTTCGTCACGTGATCAAGATGCCAACGTGCGTGCCCATTGGATAAACACGTCGGACAAACCAACGTTGCTATTGCATGAAAATTGTGATGGCACGTTGTCTTAACAACGACTTTATGGTTATCAGTTTTTTCCCAATGCCGTGAAGGGCATCGTCGATCAATTTTTATTGTTTTTCCCAATCCAACGGCCCTTTTAAGAGCCACCATATGACAGGAGTTGATTGATTTGCACGTGCTTGCGTTCAGCGGAGATTGGAGGAATTAACGCCTTAATTTTTTTAAAAAAAATTTCTTGATAATGGAGAACGTTGTTTATAAATAAGAAATTTTATTTATTTATACATAGTTAAAGCAGATTTTTCGGCAAAAATGAAAGCCCTATTATTAGTTTTAAGTGTTATTTGTATGGCACATGCTGATCATTGCATGTACAATGGATCTCGTATAATTTGTGAAAAAAGATAAATTATAATGATAACTTCACAAGAAAGCGCCAGATCGGTGATTTCGAAGGATGGATGCGATTTTCAGATTTCGGACTGGCGGAATTTTACACATTGCTTCCCAAATCTAAAATCTATGAAATTCTAACCACGTTGTAAAAACTGTTTAAAAGTCGATCAAAATTTTCCAAAAAACTTGCAAATAGAAGGCAGGTGTTTAGAGAAAGGATGTAAAAACGAATGTGATACGATTTCTGGTGAATTACAGGGATGCTTAGCTTTACTCGTGATTCTGACAATTTTGTACCTAATTAGCTTCTTGAAAAAGGAAATTTTAGATGAAATTAAATTTTTTTCTTCACGAGTTCCGTGAAGCTCTAGGTATGTACAATATGTACATATAGTTGAGCGCGTATTATTGATTCATCACAGCAATGCGTCGGCGCGAGTTCTTTTCAGGCGCTTATTAATAACGAGTTCAATTTCTCTATTATGTTGGGTATCGTGTTCGCTGAATCGCAGGAACTATCCGTTGTACAACGCTTTCAGATTATTTGGGTTGACGCAATTACGCAATTTTTTGCACAACTTGAATGCGTATTGCAAAAAATTGAAACCTTTGAGGCCCATGAATTTTTCTGCTTCGATAATCAAATAATCGTGAATTATTCTAATCGTAATTTCGGACGCGTCGAAATAATCAGCAATTAGAATCGTAATTTCTATGATCTAAAATTTTATTCTTGAATCAATCAAGTTTACACGAATTAAAAATATTCTGAACAATTTCGTCAGCATGAAACACGTCACTGCGATATTTCGATCCGGTCACAAAAAATTTGCCCGAAGTAAAAATGATAACAGGGACACAATTATTTAACAATAATTTTAAACCCGGAAACAGTTCGACTTTATGTACGCATTTAGGACGACATTTCTCATAAACGTTTCTCAAATCTACGCAATGGCCGCATTTATTCGATCCGATGTAATTGTTAATCACAAAGTTTTGATTTTTAATTTTCGGATAAATTATTTTTAGGAGGCACTGCATTTTTTTAAAAGTTTCGCGGGCTTCATCTTCGTTTTTAGTCCCTGTGCACACCAATTTGCCAGATTTGAACACGAGCACCGTAGCTTTCGGATTTTGGAATTTCACGGCTTAGACCAGGAAAACGACCTGGCTGATATTTGACCCTGTCAGCATAGGTTGACGCAATAATGGTCAAATTGAGAAAGCAAGTACATCGCATACGTGCAATGAGATTACAAATCTCCATAATGACAAAATTATTGAGTGTCACTTCTATTTATAGTGGTGAATGTTGGCAATTTTCCAAGTCAAAAAAGAAGTAGGGCTTTTTTCCGAACAAGTTTGTACGATTTCAACTTGTTAACAAATCTTTTTTCAGTTTACCGCACGGCTCGTACATGAAGAAAACGTCATCAGATTGAAGGTTTAATCTTTTCTTGAGTTTACCTCCACCCCAATATCAAATTCGAAAAATTTTTCCTTCTTTTCTGGCGGTCTACCCCTTTTTTATCATTTCTAGGCGGAGGTATCACTTGAACGCTAATTGGTTTACTTGCAGCTTTTTGTCTTTGTTCCTCTAAAACTATCTGTGTGTACATCGCATCTACATACATTTTTGCTTTTTTGCTCGTCATCATTTTTTACGTTTCGAGAATTTTTTCTTTTCTGTTTCTAAATCTACCTGTGCTTTGACTAATGGATCTTCAGAGATTTTTGATTTTTTAAGTAGAGATTGGTAAAACTCATCAGGTATGACGAACATTTTGCGGACATTCATTTTTTCAATGCTTCTTGAAGAGCCGAAAATAAATTAAAAATAAATTCCGCAGATTCCGTTTCCAAAACTTTTGTTTATCCGTTTTACGAGTTTCGGGCAATGCTAGCAAGTACAAACTTGTTTCGTACTTTTGACAAAAATCTGATTGTTTTGCACAGAAAGTACCGTTTAGTAAATGTCTAACTGTTTGCGTAAGCACTGAGAAAAATTCTGTCGGCACTTGCTTAATTAGCGCGACTCTTAATCTTTTCGATGTATTTTTGTCACCCAGCAATTTAAAGTACGGTTCACTTATTTGAATCTCTGTTTTCGCTTTAGAAGTCATTTTTCGACTTTTTCAAATTAATTCACTCATATTTATAAACATTGACGCCATATAACCATTGGCCATTCTTCGACAAAAATATTGGTTCGAAGACGATCCTGAATCCGATTGGTGAAGACATCAACGAGTAGGTAGTTAAAAGGTTTTTCTTCCATTGCTTTTTGATACGCTGTTTTTAGTGGACCTTTACTTCCATAAAGCTGATGATTTAGAGTTTCAAGAACATTCAAATGAAGTGTTTTGGTTAAAATAAAATAGTGCGTGTTCCTGTTGATCGTTGTCGCTATTGGTCCTTTAAAAAACAAATTCTGGGTTATGAAAAAATTTACCATGTTTTTGTGATGACCGTACATGGTGAAAAGACGAGCAAAATCTTCGTTTTTGACAGCTGCGTCGGCTAAATCATCGGCTATACACACATTTACGTTTTCATCGTCAATACTATTTTCAATTTTTTCCATGTTTAAGTCTTGAGGAAATGTGATTTCTGGGAATTCGGTTAGAAAATCTTCAAAAAGGGGCTGCCAAATATGATAAAAGTATAAAATATTTCCCCTTTTCGTTTTGAATGGCCACTGTCTTAAAAGTTTTGGCAAAAGCCATGTCTTTCCGCTCCCCGTTGCCCCTGTAATAAAGAAATTGGCAGATGTGCGTAAAAATTGAATGTCTTGACTGATTTCTTCCATCACTCGCAAATAGAAACTTTAATTCTATATCGTTTTTCAAACCAGAAGCAAATCAATTTATCATTTAACGATCGATTAATTGAAAAGTAGCATAAAATGCTATTTATAGTGTAATTTTGAGAAAGCTTATACGCTGCAAAAGAGGCAGTGCATACCGCATATGGACAAAAAGTCAGACTGCAGCACTTTTTTCACCCCAACAACGTACTGATGGGGGTAAGATTAAAATGATGAAAAGTGTAGAATGGCTTTTCTAAACATTATCCATACTCTTCAGGCTCTTCTCCGAAACTGTCAAAAAATATAATTTTTTCATTTGCGGGTTTAAAGAAGAGAACCCAATGCGTCCCTGCACCACGTGTAGTATTCACAATAATATAAAATGATTGCTCATTTTTGTCAATTTTTAGGTCGTACACCTCATCACATGAAAAGACGCCTTTGAAATGCCTATCAAACTGGGCTAACGTTTTCAGCTGACCGGATTTCATAATTTTACGGTATATAGTCGAGTATTACATTTCTGTGGTGATTTATACTTATAGAATTATCCCACAACATGTAGAAGAATAATGTACAGTAATCACCGAAAGGAGTTGCGGGCCATTGCCCTGTAAAGGTAATTACCCCGTTAGATTTTGCGGGTATACCCCCTTCTTCAGGGTTCAAATCAAAAGGCAGAATCTGGTGACCTTCATGTAAAAAATCGTCAAAAGATATTCCAGTGTCCGAGTCCGTGTAAAGTTTTTGAACTATCCTTAGCGAGTTTAGATACGGATCAATAAGAGATTCGTTGAGGGTATAGGGCAGGGGTGGAAACAAACGTCCATTAACCTGTATTTGAGCACTAATACATTTTCTTAGTGATAACAAAAACGGATTTGCGACATAAGAGCCTAAAACAGAAGATGACTTTACTAGCGTAATAATAATCAAGCGGGGTATTTGACCACTATTTAAAATAAAATTAGATAAATGGGTTTGAGCAGGTGCTAGTTGCGTGCTCCTTACTGTAGCGCGATTGATAGGGTACAAAGCAGGTTTTTGTTGTAGTGAACGCTCTATACCTAAAATTGTACTACTAGATATATACATGCGCCTGACTTTCAGCATAATTTTCGTAATTATTATTTTTTCACTAGGTGTTGCAGTCCCTGAAAGCAAGTGAAGCGATGTAGGAGTGGGCACTAAAGTTAAAGAAAATTTCACACCCGTAATAATTAATTTTGATTGCAGTAAAAAATCACAGTGTATTCGTCCTGCCATTTCAACAACATTGATTTCTGCAAATTTGGCTACGCGTTTATTGAATGCGGGGTCACTTCCAGCTACAGTAGCATTAAACATACTCGTTTGCTCCTTGTAAAACATTTGTGGTATACCTACTGCCCTATTTTTAGCAGCTGAGGAATAGGTGAAATTTGTTTCTATATAAGCCCTATACGGATACGTGTTAGTTGCTTGACTAACTATCACGTTATTCACTTTTGATACAATATCGCGAAAAAATGCATGCAATGTCAAGTTAACGGGTATTACGCGGGCTGCTTTATCTAATTTTAATCAATCCGCTTTAACTACTTTTGCACGGCTTTTTAATAAAAAGTTGGGGTCCGTAAGATGTGTCCACGATTCAGGAATATCAAATTGAATAGGTTCTTGTGTTATTAATGGACTTATAGGATAATACTCAATTTCATTTCCAGCCACAATAGAAACGATCTGCTTTTCAACAATGTCTGCCTTATTTTTCGACATATTTAGAATTTCTCAATGCAAATAGATGATGCAATTTTTTAGATCTACTTTGCCTATTGATGGACTTTCTACATTGTCGTTTCTTTTTCTTATTTACAAACTTTTTCTTCCCACCACCTACACTTGGGGGTCTTTTTGCCTTCCGTTTTCTGTACCGTCTTACAGTAACTGGTGCTTTTTGGGGTTTGGCAGTAGTCATCATCATGATTCCTGACGGCAGACGTGCAGAAAGAGGTTGAATAGACATTTTTTACAATATCACAGATCTTTTGAAGTGCAACTGTAGAATGATTGGATCCGACAGCAAAAAAGTATAGTTGTCTGTATTTTTTATCGCTATAGATATCAATGATACGTAGCTTTAAAGTACTTTATGATAGGATACATTTTCATATTTATAGCTTACGAGATGTGGCGTTGGCTGAAAGACATCCACGCAGATTATTTGAGAACAGTACGCACTGGGTACAACAAGATCAGATTCGACCAAAAAGACGGGGTTGATCCAAACACGACGCTCACCCCTGACAACAAAGTTTTTAGTAGGGAACACGTTTGGGTAAATTGTGTCCATATTTAAACCTAATAATTTTGTCAAGTAAGGCGAATTTATTTGTACTTGAGTGTTTTTAATATTCAGAACTGCGTAATTATCAGGTGTAATACTCAGGTGAACGTCATTCCGAATACTTTCTGATAATGCCTGATTAAACATACGTACCAAATCTGCAATGCTAGATGGAAAATTTTTTGGTTCAATATCAAATTTTTTCATAATCATTTTTTCGTCAGGTTTATCAGGGGAAACATAACTGACAGAATTTGGGGTCGTAAAAGGTGATTTTAGAACGGCATCCCGCTACATAACTGTATAAGAAGGTGGAATGGATCGGCAATTGCTTCTGGACGCAGCTTACGGATGAAGATAAGGATGAATGGCGTCTTGAAGACAGAAAAGCATTCTGGACGTTTGCGCTGACCTTGAAAAAATGCGTGGCGAATCGTGAATATGAAGCATTGCACGAATTGTGGCAAAATTTTGATATTAACGCGAAAAATATGTGGGAGCATTTGTACGATAATGCGATCATGCATAAAGTTAATATGGTGTTGTAAATATGAATTGAATAAATAAAAAAGAAAAAAAGCGAGAGGTCATGTCAATGACATGTTTAAGTACTGATGTATTGGTGCCAAATGCATGCATCAAAATGAATACGGTGTTAAATAGATTATACTACGATTCAAAAACTGGCTACTCTGGCGCTTATCAGCTTTACACCCGAGCCCATTGGTATGATCCCCGCATTCAACTCAAACAGGTACGAGCATAGTTGGCTACACAGCCCACATATTCGCTGCACAAGCCGCTTTTTAAACACTATAAACGCAATAAATTTATTGTGAGTGCTATGGATGAACAGTGGCAGGGGATTTGGTAGACTTGCAATCTATGGCTGATAATAATGACGAATGGAGTATTTGTTGAATTGTGTAGACATTTTCTCGAAATACGCCTGGTCGGTACCTTTAAAGACCAAAAATTCAAAAGAGGTACTTGAAGCATTTAAGTTAATTTTAGATTCGTCAGGCCGAAAAACGTACAAACTTCAAACGGACGCCGGCAAGGAATTAGTGAACAAGGAATTTCAACGTTTTCTGAAATCGGAAGATGTGAATTTCTTTACGACGAAAAGCGAAATGAAAGCAAGTGTTGTTGAACGTTTCAATAGAACTTTGAAAGAAAAAAATGTGGCGTTTCTTTACACGTAATAATACATACAGGTATATTGATATCATAGATAAACTCGTGAAAAATTACAATAATTCTGTTTATAGAACTATTGGCGTTTAGAATAGAGCCTCGCGGCGAGCCCGTACAGTTTAAATTTAATATAGGCGACAAAGTGCGAATAAGTAAAGTGAAACGCACGTTTGAAAAAGGATTATGGCCAAACTGGACTGAAGAATATTCCATTGTAAAAGAAAGATTTGCCCGCTCGCGACCTCCGTTTACACGCTAGAAGATTAGATGGGCGAAAAATTGGAGGGTATTCTCTATGAAACGGAAATGCAGAAAATTGATACGTCTGCTAAAGATGTGTTTATTATTGAAAAAATATTAAAAACGAGAAAGCGGGCAGGAAAGACTGATTATTTGGTGCGGTGGCGTGGTTACCCTCCTAAATTAGATTTATGGGTGTCAAACGTTGTAAAGTTATAAATAGAAAGTCATACATACGTTGTAACAATCAAAATGGATGATTTCAGAACAGGTCCTGGCGACTTTTATCTATTTTGTGAATCTGCAAAGGCTATGAAAAACAATGGAACATATACTCTCCAGCTTAAAAAGCCACTAGAATTTACAGGCGAATATAGGCTCAGACAGCACATACGACTATTCATGTTCCTGCTCATATTTATAGACTTTAGTAGTTCGTTTTAGCCTTTTCTTCCTCCTTTACATGCTCCGCATAGCGCATCAGAACACGACTACCAGCTTCTTGCATAGCCCTATTAAACTCACAGCATCGTGGGCATATTTGCACTGTCACATACCATCTGCCTCCGTTAGTTTCAAAAAAGTCGTGATCCGATGAATTTTTTTGGCAGTAGTAGCACAGCTGAATTATTAATGTTTACATGGGGCGCTCCAAGTTCCGCCCGCACAATTGGATGGGTGGCCTGATTGCCCTCCCATACGGCTTTTTCTCCTCATTGACATAAGGTCGTTTGTTTAATTCTTTAAACTCTTCCATTTTTATATTTTACTGTTTTTTCAAATTCAATTTCCTTATTTATAGATTCATTTATACCTATTTCAGATCGAGCCTTCCCATGGATGTTTTGAAATCAAGACAGCAACATTGCTATGATTTGTGATTGTTATTGTTACTGTATAACATTGTACGATTTAAAGTGTTTGATTTATACTTTACGCAAAAAGTAGTGTAAAGTTGAGTGTAACGTGCAACGGGTGAACAAATTGGAAAGTAATGTAAAAATAATATTAAGCAATGTAAAAGTTATTAAAAAGGTGAACAAACGAAAGAAATTTGACGGTATATGGGTGTACAAAGCATATAGTGAAAAGTATAGCAGTGTAAAGCGTAAAGTATAAATAATGTTCAGCAATGTAAAAGTAATTAAAAAGGTGAAAGATGCTCTTTTTTGAATCGGCCAAAAAAAACAAATTGGAGAAAATATTTAAAGTATAAACACTGTAATTCCGGCGATCAATCTTCTGGCACTGGTTGGTCTTCTAGGGGCGCGGAGGGGATAGCCCTACAATAGCTCCACCTAAAATAGCCCCTCCCTATGGCTCAACTCCTTTCCTAGGGCTGCTGCCTGCTCCCATCTCCTTTAACTAGGGCTGCTTCCTGCCCCAAGGCCACCCCCTTGAATTTCTTTAATTCCCCACGGCTGCTCCCATTTCCCCACGGCTACTCCCTGACCCGCTCCCTTCGCTAGGGCTGCTCCCTGACCCCAACTCCATACTCTCCTCCAAGCCCCACTCCATTCCCTGCCCCTTGGCTGCTCCCTGTCCCTTCGCTAGGGCTGCTCCCTGAACCCCAAACCCTTATATCTCCCCTCCCCCAAGTCACCCCTAGGTTGGCTCCCTAACTATGGCTGCTCGCCGACCCGCTCTCTTCGCTATAGCTGCTCCCTGACCACAACTTCATACTCTCCCCCAAGCACCACTCCATTTCCTGCCCCTTGGCTGCTCCCTGTGTATTCTATACCATACCTCCGTCACTCAGTGAACACGTCACAATGTGTTTAGAACACGTCAAGCGTGTTTTTCCGCTTTGCCTATCTTATAACATGGGCTATGTTATAACGTTGCGATCCAGGCTCATACATATAACTACTGCTACCAAAAGAAACATTTTCCATAGCCTATTGAGAAAAAATAATTTTTTTTCCCAAAATAAGTTCAACTGTTGTGAGCCTGTGAGCCTAAAGGATATAGCATGTTCGGAAACGTGAGAAAATGCACTTTATTTTGCATGCCACTGAATATATGCCACAATATAGGGTCACTAATTTATGGACCCCTTGGAAAACCTGTGTATGCCTCTTTACATACATGTCTTAGCAAATTACTTAAATTATGGCAGCTTGCAAAAAATTAAACAATTGGCTTAAAATATATAATTCTATTGTCACAAATATATCTCAAATATATGAATAAATCACAAAAATGCAAGATGAGAGACGCCAACAATAACACTTAAATTTTTCGAATTATTGCACAAAACATTTATGACAAAGTGGGACGCACACTTCATGCAAGATACGCATAATATTCTTTACGACTTTAGCAATTTTATACCTGATTCATCTCCAGAAATTCTCTAAAATTTTAAAATTTTGTTTTAGATGATAAGAATGATGAAATTGTTTCGTGCTTCGGCCAAATCAATGCTCTGGAGTAATTGTTAATTAAAAACTTTATATTCAAACTAAAAACGCTAAAGATATAAAACAAATCCGGCGCTCCGCACTTTATTGACAAATTATTGCCTTGTTTTTTTTTGTCAAAGACCCAAAAACACACTAAAGTGTGCTACTAAAAGTTGTAAAACAATGTCTTGGCACAACACCTGGGCGTTGGGGAGGGTTGGGTTTAAGCGTAACCGACCCCTCACCCCACGAGGCCAAAAACCCCCCTTCTAAAAAAACTAAAATATGCCTTAACTGAACTACTTTTACCTCAGAATTCTATGTCTGAAACATTTTTTAGTTTTTTTCGCGATTTTTTCATGCATCTGGCTAGTGCTCAATGACAAACGTTGAAAAATGGCGTTTACTTCGCCATACTACCGTTTTTTTACCTCTAAAAAATTCTGCATCTCCCTCAACCCCCTGGATTTTCATACTGCCCACCTATGCTTGGCACCCAACAGAAGTAGAAAACACCATACTTGCACTGAACGGATGGTTTTAAAGGTTAGCCCAGCCTGCGATCAGTTGAGAATAAAAGACCTAAAATCCAAGGCTTAATCTACCTAAATGGCCTCAAAAATGTGGAGTAAACATTAGAGCACAAATGCGACTTTTAATGGCTCAATGTCATTTTTTACCAATTTTTATCTTATTTTTTAGCTTCTTGTCCTCATTAAATTGGCATTGTAACATGATAGTGTGTTAACATTATAGAAATACTGTAATCTATTACATAAGTATAATGCGTGTATCTTCACTAAACTACTTGAATCCAAACCCGGGCACAAATAAACTGAAGTTAACTACCCGCATCACCAGGCTTAAGTCTGGCTTAGCTTTTAAAAATTGAACATGAACTTTAGCCCAGTTTAAGCTAGGCTTAAGCCGTAACTTTTATTGGTACCGCCTTAAGCCACACTTAGCGAGCCAGGCATAAAGCTGGCTCAAACTTTATGCCGCAATTACTTTATTGAAATGGGGCCTAAGATCTTCAACAGAGTCAGGTGAAGTGAGCAAGTTCTTAATGTAACGTATGCCAGGCTTCAGCGCTACTTCACAATTATATAATGTCTTCCAATGTTATGTCGTCTAAGAGATGTGACCCATTACCACACGTCTTTTAATTATTTTTAATACAGTGAAACGCAGGCGCTCAGTGCATATTTTATTTTCCTTATTCAAAATATCCAGGTATACATATAGTAAACAGGTCATTGGCAATTTCGAAAGATAAGGCATGTATGTCATAGATTCTACGCTGAGTGGATTGATTCAAATGTTATTTTTTCATATTTTGTTTTAGCATATTTCTTACCAGCGTGTTTAAGTGGAAAATTCGTTTTATAGGCAAATTATTCATGTGCGTTCTAGAAAAAATGTGTAAGCTAATCAGTTTATCATACTTTGGCGAAGTCGCTAAATCATAGTCCAATAACCAGACTAAATCCTTATATTGATACTATCTAATTTTGAATTTTCTATCCAGTTGCTGCTTCATCAGAATTTCCAGCTGCATGCCTATTAATACTTAGAAGCGCCAAATCGAATGAATGCTAAATATTTAACAAGAGCTCTTTTCTGTCTTCTTGCATTCCTGGCTGCTTCCAGACTCCTATATTTTATACATTTTTTCTTATCAACAGAACATGACGTACAAGTAGTACTACCAATAACCATTGAAGATGACTATATATCAAATTGGAAATGGAACGATTCAAGATTGATAAACCACATAAAAGAGCACTATCTATTCTCACCATCACCAGCGGCTGTTTCATATAATCTGGAAAACCCTAATGCTATGAGATGGGCTCCAAATGGTAATAAAATTAGAATATTATTAAATTGAAGATCCATCAATTTTTTAGTGCATACATAGCACGTCAGCACCTTCATTTGATGTACTTAACTTTGACCCACACTGAGTATTGGGTACCCTAAAGCTAATGTAAAATTGTAAATGTCTGGTAAAGCGTATTTTAAAAGGACAGGTGTTTACCTAATAATAATCGATTCTAAAGTTTTCGTATTACTTCGTCTTAATGTAGAGAAGAGCCAAAGAATGATAACAGTAGGCTGAGAAGTGCGACTGAACACATTTCCAGGGAAATTCCGTCTTCTCAGCCAAATTTAATTCATTTTTATCAATTATCTTTTTATTAGATAGACAATCAAATTTTCCATCTAATGAATTATTTTGTTTGCTTATTGATTAATAGGCGAGAGTTTTATTTACAGTAATCTGACAAGTCGGCTCTACTTTTCTTCAAGTTAAAATTCAAAAATATAATGGTATTATATCTTTTTACTATTTTTACATCATCTGAAAAAATTTCCTACCAGCTGAATGTCATATAATTGTTGTCCGTTATAAGGTCTTTACTACACGTGGGCGTGGGGGAAGGGTTTTGAGGTGGTATGCAACTCCCAGGAAGTTGAAGTACCCCCTGGAAATCAAAATACCCTTTCCCCAGAATTCAAATTTTGAAAATTTTTCCATGTTTGTTTTAGCAGTTTTTTGATACCTTTGGATAGTGATCGACGAGAAACGTCGAAAAATGGTGTTCTTTAACCATACGACCACTTTTAAGACCGTTTTTTGACCTTCGAAAATTTTTTTACACCCTCCCCCTCCTAGAATTTCGGTGCTGCCCACCTATGGTCCTTACGCTATAAGCCGTCAAACCACTTATATTCACTCATTTTTGAAAAATGTGTGCTTCTCACATTGGATAAATGTTTGAACCTTCCAAAAATATGCAGCATTTAGATTGTTATCAAGTATAAGTTTCAAAGAGCTTACAAAAAAGTCCATGTTCAATGATAAAGCTTAAGCTGGAAAGGTGCTTCAGGCAAAAAAATTGACCAAGCGTTGGAACTTTCCAACGAAGACATACACATGTAAAAAGGCCCGCATCCAGGGGTAAAGCTTGGGAGTACACCCCCGTTATTTTGTTCTTTGAATTTTCAGCTATGAAATCGTATAGGTCTTTGACGTACCCCAGCAATGAGATGCTCAAATTTTTGGTGCTTGGCGTCATAAATTCAGTTAGAATAACTATTTACTGCATATTTAAATCTTTTTTGATGTCGAATTTTTCCCTTGAGAGCGATTTTTTTATTTCTAATTTTCAAACAGGTGCAACTTTCAGCATAATAGCATAAATACGTAAAAAATTTTTATTGCTTTGTGCCCGCTTTATTGTTTATTAATATTTTTGCTTTTGAGTCAGTCAAAACCGCTCAAATCCAAGTTAGACATGGGGAATGTGTCAACTTTTTCTGACCCTTCGCGCCGTATTATTTATTTTCTCTGCTGATTTTTTCAAAACACAAATATTGACTACAAAAAGAAAGGCAGTGATATTGTTCATTAAATAAAAATGAATGGAAATCAATTATGCAGACAGTTTGAAGGACAGATCTAGCTTTCATAATTACTAAAAGTGAAAATTTGTAATATGTTTTACAAATCTTTCTTTGCCATTATATTGAGCTCGTTAAAAACTTTAAAGAATGCCTTTATTTTTGCCTATCTCCTGATATTTCTCGAGATATCCGATTTAAACGTTTGCGATTCCCCTACCCCCTGTAATAAAATCCTGGATACGCGGCTGCATACACATGTGTACATACGGAGATAATTTGATGAAATTCAATCTATTGACAATGAGTGTACTCTTCTGATTTAAGCTTAGAAAAGCAAATCCGCTCAATCGAATTCCACATAAAGAATATACGAAATAACTAAGTAAGAAAAAATGGTACAAAGAATTATTTGACTTTAGTGGACTTCACTTAAAGCATTTTAAAATACACAGTTAGATAGTATGGTTGTTAATCGTTTTAATAACGTTAGTTGCCGGATAATGAAGCGTTCTTCTTGAAAATAGGTGGAATGCTTTTCACAGTGAATAATGTTTTGACTTTTCCTGTGAAATCCGAATATATAAAAATTACATAAATTTCGTTTTTTGAGCTTTGTATGAATGCCAGTGGTTTCAAAATGGATTTCTAGCTTTAGCTTAAATCTCTCTTCACTAGTCTGTCACATTCCTAATGACCCAGTTTCATAAAAGTCTCATTACTGCATTGGGTTTTCACTACACAAATTGGCTTCAATTATGCTCTCGTAGCAGCTAATTCTTTTACATTCTTCTTACTGATGTTCAAGATGCTTTGCTTAACATGTGGCGCATCTAACAAATCGCAGCAACAAATTAAACCATAAAATATTCTGATACAGTAATAAGCCATAAAAAATTGGCTGTTTGGAATAGGACAGACTATTAAAAATTTTTACAAGACTAGCGAGAAAAAATCCTCCGATGGAACAAAAAAGATGAATAAACTTCAGATTGTGGATTATTAACGATAGGATACTAAGAAGATGCTACCTATGTATAGGGCTATAGTCGCAAAATCTTCTAAAAATCAAACTTTCTCTATTTTACAATGTAATAATTGAAGTATACTCTGCGGCCTGCAGATTGAAATAAAATATTAAACCAAAAAAATGAATGGAAAAGCAGCAAGTTAGCTAAGCAGTAGCTATGAGAAATTAGATAGAGTAAACTATGCGAGACTTTGCAATCCAATTGAATGAATTAGCAAAGATCGATGCATTCAAGACAATCAAAGAAATCGTTGGTTTAATGCAGCAAGAAATGCATAAGCTTATATGAAACAGACCAAATGTAGGTGCACTTGCACGCCCACAACGATTGTGTTCATCAATCAATTGACGCCAGGTTTGCTTGCTATAATGCTCATTATAAGAAAATGAAACACCTTGGAATACAATTGCAGTTAGTTTTCTGTCAATCACGATACGGACCAAGACAGCCTTGCAACTTGCAAGCAATTTACAACAAGTACACATTTCATATTATGTGTGTACACTCTATTGTTAAGCAATGAAAATTATTTAAAGGTTACACTTTTCCAGAGGCCGCAGAATATACTTCGATTTTTAAGCGTTGCTCGGGGAAAGTCTGATATGTAGCAAATTCCTCAACTTCAGGCATATACACAGGTAGCTTTTTCCAAGTACCCTCCTTTAACATCCTTGATAATCCTCAGTCCCAAGTATATCCGGCCTTTTTGTTCCATTGGAGCATTTTTCTTTGCTAGTATCCTACGTTTAATTAGCATGATTCAAGTAAATCAGTCAGTAAATACAACGGTAACATTCCACAATAGTGACAGCAGTCAAGAAAAGCGAGAAAACAATATTGTTCTCGATATTAGCATTATCTTTCTTAATCAGGACGACCTTACCTTATTTAAACGGATCAAAGGTTTTCAGCATAAAGTTTACGCAATTATTGGCTAAGCTCAGATTCGTAATCCTGACGTTACATGAAATATTTTGAAAAAGTAAAGCCTCTGCAATGCTCTGAAACTAAATTTAATCATTGTAAATTTATATAACTACTGGATGTAAAGAAAACATACAGCGGATTCGTAACTGACCCTATGAAACATATTTGGGAAAAAATTCACGTTTTTCAACGCTCCAGAAGAAAAATTTAATTGTAATGTAAACTACACATTAAGAATAAATGAATAGATAGCGCAAGCTTTACATAACTACTAGGTTTTGGGAAAACTAACAGTCAGAGTCGTAATTTTGACGATACGAATATTTGAAAAAAAATTTAGCCTCCTTTAAATCCTAGAACTGAACTTAATTTGCAGTGTAAACTTCACACAACTACATAGTGTAAAGATTTTAGTCGGATTCATAATTCTGATATTACAATCAACATTTGTGAAACTTCAGTCTCAGCAAGGGCCTAATAATAAATAAATAAAGATGTAAACCACTTTACACCACTGTTGAGTGCAAACAAACGCCCCCAACTAGCGTATCAGGTTCAATTTCTGGTACACTTTTAAACTTGTGGTCATGTTCAGACTCGCCCGCAGAAGTTAGCAGAAAAAAACAACACAGAATCACGTCTGACATATCAAATTTCTGACTTTACACCTCCCGAAAATAGCTCAATAATGATGTAAATATGGCAATTTTCTGTGACGTTTACCCCCTATAAATTACTTTATTTTCATTTTATTCGACTTGTCCCAGCTTCTAATCGGAGAAAGTGGCGAACAAAAAAACGAGGAAAACGTTTTTTTTTCATCATCCACCACATTGTAAAATTTAAAAGAATGAAGCTAAATCCTCTTGAGTGTAAAGAATTTTGGTTTAGTTCATTTTAAAACCTTTTAATCGTAGTACGTTTGTATATGCAAAGCTTCGGTTCAGAAAATCATTTGAGATATTTATCAATCAAAATAGAGAGAAAAACGTGTTTTTTGCCCATTTTATACCCAGATTTCAAAATTTTTAATCACATAAATAAATCAGTATTGAGTTTTTGAACGCGGTTTCCTTCGACGTTTAGCCATTAGATCGGCTTTATTTTTATTACACTCAATTTGTCCCGACTTATAAGCGAAAATGTTGGCAGAAAATTCTTGCACAAAATCTGGTTTTTACACCATCCACTAGAGTGTAAAGTTTAGCGCTTGAGCCGTAGTACATTGCCAAACACAACCAGGCGATGCATTTGAAAAGCTTAAAAGGGAAAAAACCACAATTATTATTGAAAACCAATTTTTACATTCTAGGGTTCATCCTCAGGTGTTACCTGCATTCAGGATCACCCGAATCAGACAGAACAGTGCATATCTCTGACTTGCAAGCCATTTTCCTGCATCACTACTTTGTCCATTTCCATTTAACATTACTATATATTTCATCTTAGACCTCAGAGGCAATTTAAATTAGGGTTATTACTTTCAGAATACCCCACTGTCAATCTCAGACACTTGTTCCCACACCCTAAATTCGACCAAACCAATGCTGCTGAATTGCAGCATTGGTTCAAAAGTTTTGCCAACCTGGCCTTAGCCTTGTAGTTTAAAGCTGTGCTGACTACAGTAATTGTTTAACTCTTCAGTAAAAATTTTCGCTTTGAGTTTCTTTGAAAAAAGTATCAATATCTATTTTTTTGAAGAAAAGCATTGCTATCTTTTTGAAAAAATTTATTGCTATCTCTTTAAAGAAAAGTCGTTATGTGTTTTTTGAGAAAGCTTCTGTTGCTATCTGTTTGAAAAAATTCATTATTATCATTTTTTAAATAATTTGTTCTTATTTTTCAAATAAACTTGTTGTTATCTTTTTAGAAAAAGCATTTTTATTTTTATTTTTTTTAAATTGTGATCTTTTTTTAAAAAGCATCACTGTTGTATTCGAAAAAATTCGTAATTGCCTTCTTGAAAAAATTTGATATCTTTTTCTGGGAAAATTTATCGTCATCTTTTCGAAATAGTCTCCTTATCTGTTTTGAAGAAAGTTGTCATTATCTTTTTCATACAATTTGTTATTATCGTTGGCTCAAAAGAATAGAAATGCGGTTGAGTACAAAACTTTTTATTTGCATATGCATGACAAAAATTCGTTCAACGTTTTTATTCAACCCGGAGGGGGCTGGTGTTTTTGAAACTTTTCATTACCTGGGCTTTGAAAAAATCCGTCATTCACTTTTTTTAATTTGACAAAAAACGTTTTTAAAGGTCTAAAGTTAAGAAGACATCATTATCGTGCACACCAGTGCATTTATTCATCTCAGCTTCCTGGCTTTCCGTGGAGAAGCTAGACTCCAGTTTTTTTAAAAAATTGTACCTATCATATTTTAGTTGGATGATCACTTTCTGAATATTATTTCAGAATGCTAATTAATACATTCTTACTTGTATGTACTATATTGCATGTTTATAGCAATGTAAACAATCATTCATAGAGCGAAAGTGTGTACACTTGTGCACACCTGTGACAAAAGTTATGTATGTATATTTTTGGACCCTTTTAGTTTTTTAAAGTAGCTGAAGATTTTTCTCACTGTATTCATCCTTTTATTCTTCTGCACGCCAATAAATTATTGTATTCGTAAGCTATTTTTGAAAAGTTCGTCAAAAGTGTTTCAGCCTAACAAGAACACCTGGGCGTGAGGGGTTTAAAGGGGTATGCTACCCCCACCGAGAAACCAACATACCCCCCCCCAGAAATCAACCCTCCCTCAAGAATTCGACTTTTGAAAATTTTCTTCGTTTTTTTCCGCAAGTTTATGATGCCAATGGATAGTGCTCGATGAGAAACATCGAAAATGATGTTTTTTTCGCCATACGACCATTTTTAAGGCCGTTTTTTGACTAGTGAAAAATCTTGCACCTTCCACAATTTCCTCGCTGCCAACGTATGCTAACAAGTGGGTGAATGTGTTGCTCAGACACATAATCTGTCAAAACACTCAAAACATACTTAAATGAAAATGTACAAAGGCTGACCTGTTTTGTAGTTATCGTAGCGAGTAAAGTGAGAACTATATCAAAGTTGACGCTATTTTCATACAAACTATAAAATTTGGTGCATTTATGCTTACAACTTTTTATCCATTAATACTAATGAAAAAATTAAGAACAACAAATAATCACCATTCACAGGGCTCTTATAAAAAGTAGTAAAAATTATACGTTTTTATGAAAGTACAATATAACTGCATGCCACAGCAGGTATACCTCCTCACCATCGAATAATGCTGTTCAGTGAAATGGTTATTTTTGAAATTAAAGCAAGAAGCACTTGATGGATTCGAATAAAGTAATGTATTTCAGTTATATAATTTTAAAATGAAACTATTTTGCAAAAAAAATTGTGCTAGCCTATGTTTACAGTATGCTAGACTCTAAAAACTGCTCAAACTTTGCATGGTCACTGCAGTACATATACAGGTCTTCTTTCATATTTAGGAAAATAGTAAAATAGTTAGAATTTTTGTGCTCTAAATTTTAACTTTTTTGTTTTTCGTGTTTCTGATCATTTCATCCTGCAATTTTAATTTAATTTTTTCCAGTATGGCTGCCGCATAAGGTATGAATTTTACTCGTGCTATGCCTCACATTTTTCGACATTTAAACTTTTTTTGAAAAGCCTGAAAAAAATTCTCTTTAATGATATACTATTTGTCTGATTTAGTAAAGAATTCCTAGTTTTTCGATATTGCCGCCAGGAAGGCTATGATACTATAGCTTTTGATGTTTTCAACTATTATATTGTCAGTTTTTGGCATGCTTCAAAAATTTTCTCAGTAGATAGCTAGAAAATTTAATGCTTTTTTTCTGATATGTACAGTCTGCCTAATTGGGATGATCCGGAATGCGTATAACCCTTGAGCAGAGTGACCACACGTGGGCGTGGGGAGGGAAGGGGGAGTTTGGAAGGGTATGCACCCCCCAGAAGTTGGAATACCCCCTCAACCAGAAATCAAAATAGAATCCAATTTTTGAAATTTATTTTGCTTTTTAGTGATTTTTTGATGCCATTGGATAGTGCTTGATGAGAAACGTCGAAAAATGGTGTTTTTTCAGCCATACAACCACTTTTAAGACCGTTGTTTGACCTTTAAAAAGTCCCCCACCCAGAAATTTTTTCCTCCCCCAGAATTCCGGTGCTGCTCACCTATGAGGCTTACCCCTAGAATGAGAAAATATGTTTCCAATAAACAAATTTAGTAATCTTTTCCTTTTCAGCTTTTCAAATGCATTCCCTAGTTGTGTTTAACACAACAGAAATCTATTCCATCTTGTTTTTGCGTGGTTGTCTATTAGTCTCTCCTTCCTCCCAGAAACCAGAGTACCCCTCCCCCAGAAACCATGATATTACCCCCAGAATTCAATTTTTACAATTTTTTTGTTTTTTCCGCAATTTTTTGATCCCGACCTGATGGATAGTGCCCGATGAGAAATGTTAAAAAATTGTGTTTTTCCAGAACTCTGTTGCTGCCCGCCTATGCTACCAGGTGCCTATTCTCATGCATTGTAATAGCTTTTTAGATGTGACTGTTTCGAAAATAATTTTCACAAAATGCAACATATAACTTTGGCTAGAAAGTCGTCCTGTCATGCATCCTTTAACTGCAAATACATGAAGGTAAACGGATCGTGAATGAGGGTGAATTTTAGATAAAAAAACATATGTGCCTGCCAAGCATACTGTTTTTACATTTCATATAGGAGTGGCGATGAACATAATTCAAATCAAAATATTTCGCAAATCTAGTGTACCAATTGAGCTGGAATTTTGGAGACAAATTTGTGCAAATCATATAGAACCTATGTTTGTATCATTAATCCTTTTAACCTAACCGATTCTTTTGAAAATTCTGCTGGACCAACCCTTCTACAGCACCAAACATCTCATCTAGTCACGTCTGGACTCAAATTTTTGTGACAGAAAATTCATGAGTAATAGAAATCCCTATAAGCCGACCAGATTTTTGAAAACGTATCAAGCTACCCCCACATCGCCGACCGTCTCATGGCCAAACAAAGTTAAATTTTTGTAATAGAAAATTGATAAATAGTAGGGATGCCTTTGAGCCAACCAGATTTTTGTAATTTTCTTTAGCCAACCATATTACAGCATGGACCATCCTATCTAGCCAACCATACGTAAGTGCCTAAGTTTTTGTAACAGAAAATTGATGAATGATGAATATAGGAATAGAGTTGAGCCGACTAGCTTTTTAAAAATCTGTTTGGCCGACCACACCACAGCACCGACCGCCCTATCTGGCTGATTAGACCTAAATGTTGTAATAAGAAATAAATGACTATAGGAATGACTTTGAGCCAACCAGATTTTCAAAATTTTGTTTGGCCGAACACTACACAGCACTAACAGTCCCATCTGGCCGACCAGACTTAATCTTGTATAATAGAAAATTGATGACTAGTAGGAATAACTTAGGAATAGATTCAATGAACTTTGTTTGACCGACCACACCCGCAGCACTGACTATCCCATCTGATTGACCAGAGATATGTTCCTGTGAAAGAAATTTAATCACCAGTAATTTTCTATATTATTTTTCCCAAAAAGAGAGCTGTTGTTGACAGACAAACACGTCAAGGATGTTTGGGTAATTAAACCTTTGATTATTCAAACATGGTAACTTTTCAGAAAAAATGGAGCTGTGGAAGAATGGAAATCAAAAAATTATTTGCAATGCTTGACTTACCTAACTCAATTAGCATAGCGTTTTCACTATTTTAGCATATGTCCTAATTTTTAAAGTCATTTTAGCTCAAAAAGCACAGATTAACCCTTCATCCAGATAAAGAGTAAAGTGAACATGACCCGGTGGCCCGACTGAATTGAAGAGAGCACGTTAAAGATAAAATTTTATGTGGAACGCGGCAAGACGATGTCCGAAAAGAAACAAAAATTTAATTTATCGTCAAGCATGTATTTACTCGTAGCTGATTAGAAATAAGTTAGTCTTATGTCCTGTTCCTCAAAATACACCTTCAATATTATAACGATTCAGCAAAGCTAAGAATTTTAGATTTTTCGCGCACAAGTAACCTCAGATAGATGGACGTGAAGCCTCATCATTCAAGCTGCTTACCAATGTATGGTCGTCATGTAGCATCGCCATTTTTAAGGTCAATATTCTATGATCTCTAATAGAATAATAGCTTATGGATAAATGCTGCTTTCTCGAATGCAAATGATCAGCTGATTACTTTCCTAAAACATACTTATGCTTATGAGAAGAACAAGAACTAGCTCGCCAATGAAATCCGAAATATTGCCAAATAAAACAATTTTGCTGCAAATTTTCTTTCAATATTTTTGAAAAGACAAAAACTGAAAAAGTGTAAAATCCTCAAAAATTTGCGACGCTTTGCGCTGAAATGAGTAATTGTCAGTCCTATATATCTTTAAAATTGCAGAATTTGTATTTAAAATTGAAAAATGTCAAACTTTTTTATGCTTCGCGTTAATTTGGGGCAATTTTTAGTAATTTTAGCGTTAGAAACCCAGAAAGTAGCTGAAATACATTGCCAAAGGTCGAATAGCCGTGTTTCACCACACTAAAATCGCCACTGTACTATATTTTAGTACACAACAATTTGCATGAACAAAATGTACAAAGACTTTTGGGGACCATTTTTGTGCATGTACAAATTAACTGTGTACAAAAAAACACTGTCTGTAGCTTATCTCCACCTCACAGAACTTCATTTTCTTATCAATTCATTTTCAATTTCATTTAGACGGAATTTCTTCTGATTGATAAAATTTTTTTTAATTTTTTTCTATTTTATTAAGTGTCAACGGGTACAATACATTTCAGCACACCTATTGACAGATAATAAAATGAAAAAACAAAGAATAATTTGAAAAAATATTCATCAATAAGATCTATCAATAGGCGAATGTCTTCAAATCGAAGAAAATTGAAGTTCTGTGAGGTGGAGACATGCTACAGGTAGGTGTATACAGTTTCTGACTTTTAGGGACACACTACAGGAATACCCATCTTATATATAATATGGAATATTGGACTATTCACTTTTTCTTCTTTTGTCCTCAATTTTTGAATTCTTTTCCTGGCTTGTATTCATATATATTTAGTTAAGAGACGAAAGAATTAATATGTTGTCAACATGTAACAGCATTTAACATTGCTTAATAATCATTTCCCGTTTTTAATTTACCAATATAAGCAATGCTTGAAACTACCCTGATAAATCTGATGTCTTGGAGTCGGAAGACAAATGGGTTTTTCATCGAAGCTGGAGCATACGATGGTGAACACCTTTCCAATACTTTATTCCTGGAGAAGTACTTCAATTGGACTGGATTATTAGTGGAACCTGAACCAATAAATTTTATGAAATTAATATCAAAGAAACGGAAATCCTGGCTGGCAAATTGCTGCTTACATGATAAACAAAGGCCAAAACAGATGTATATCTCTTCCAAGGATGTAATAAGTTTTCCAACTAGCGATGCAATTCCATCTGAGAAAAGCATCTTCAGATTTTTTGGGCTGGAAAAGAAGAGGAGAGTGTGGTGTTTTAATCTTCATTCTTTGCTATTGGCCATGAACAAAACATCGAATATCGATTATCTGGTGCTAGATACAGAAGGAACTGAACTGGGAATAATGTCGTCTCTAAATTATACAGCACTGCGTCTAAAAGCATTGCAGGTGGAATACTTGGTACGAAATTATATTTTTCTTAATGATAGATCAGGATCACAGAATCGCCTTCTTCAATATAGACAATTCGTTCAGCAGCATATTCCAGAATTGAAAGAAACTCAAGTAACACGCAATGATGTCTTATTTATCAATACTCTTATTTGATTTATTAGACAATGGTGATGCTGAAGATTAGAAAATTTGCTGCTTGACTATTTCATTTCTTTCATATTCGTGTCAATCGCATACCCATCTTTCGTATTTTGATATGCTTTCTCGTTCTAAATGTTCTGTCCGATGTGCTTACAAGCAATTGGGATTTATAAGTGCAACGATATTCACAAGCATGACGATATCTACAAGCATGACCAGTGGCGGATCCAGGATTTTCCGAAGGGGGGAAGTGAGGACGAAACCATTAGTTGGGCGGAAAAATTAGTCTTTTTATCCCAAAAATCGCTAGAAATCGCTCAAAAATCCTTAATTTTGCACATTATTTTAGGCCAATGGGGGGAAGCAGCCGCCTCTCTCCCCTACCTTAAATCCGCCCCTGTGAATGACACTATTCACAAGTGTGACAGTAGTCCAAAGCGCAACGCTTTTTAGAAGGGCAAAATGCGATAGAAAAACAGTGGGGAAATCCACTTCATGCCCGAATATGTACATGGGATGGGTGAGGGAGACCTGAAATGGTAAATTTTGTAGACAAAACGAGGTAAAGTGAAGGCCAAAAATAATAAAAATTTCAATCTTTTTTTAGCCTGTAATTAACCAGAAACTGGCATCATCTCGTTTAAATGCTATTTTAGCATTTATACCAGTTTTCGAGGTCATTTTGACCCAATAAAGCTCAATCTTCGAGCCCGCTGATTGGGTTTATACCAGTTTTTTTAGGCTATTGAGGAGCTAAGAGACTTGCTCACCTATTTATGAAAGTCTGTTCTAATTATAGAAGGTACCTGCTGGAGACAGATATTGTACATACATATGAGAATATTGCTTGGAAAATAATAAGTGTTTAATACTTGAGTTTATTAAACTAGCAATGAAAAATGCTCCAAAGGAACAAAAAAGACGAATATTCTTGGAATTATGCATCATTAAGGACATAAAAGGTGAGGACCAGGGAAAAGTTACTTATTTATGCTTGTGACACCTGTAAGAATCTACTAAAAATTGAGCTTCCACTAAAAACGCAAAAAATGGAAGTATATTCTGCGGCCTGCAAATGGGAGTTGGATATCCAACATGAAAATAAATAACATGAATTGTTCATTCCTAGAAAAGAAGCGATCACTAATCAAAAAATGGCATAATGTGCATTGCTACGCTAGCATGGTATGCAATGCTATGGGGCGGCAATTAAGAAGATGGTGTGCTTATCATAATTCGCTTATGAAGCCATTGACAATGAGCTAGCATAGGTTAGAGAAGTTTGGTATTGATAAAAAACTAAATGGGTAACTCAAGCACATCGTAGCTTCCTCATAATCTCTTTTTTCTGAACAGTGTCTTGTGAATGCGAGCTTTTTTAGTGAAACAGAATATACTGTAATTTTTTGCGGTTTGCAAAAGCCTAATTTTTAGTAGATTCTTACGACTATCACAGGCACGCATACGTAACCTCTTCCTAGTTCCCAACTTTTATGTACTTAATGATGCGTAATTCCAAGTATATTTGTCCATTTTGTTCCATCGGAGCATTTTCCTTCGCTAGTACCATGCTTTTAATTAGCAAGATTTGAATAAATCAGTAAGTAAGCACATACAGTAACAGACCACAATAATGACAGCAGTCCATGATCGCAAAAAACAAGATTCTTCCGAGCATTAACATTATCTCTTCTGAACAGGACAACCTTACCTGATTTAAACAGATCATACGTTTTCAGCGTAAAGATTTGAAAATTACTGAGTGTAAAAGACACCTGCACTCAGATTCGTAATTGTGACGTTAAAAAATACACAACACTTGCACTCAGATTCGTAATTGTGACGTTAAAAAATGAATAACATTTTGAAGAAAACTTAAACTTATGCAACGCTCTGAAACTAAAGTCAATTTTCAGTGTAAACTTAACATAACTATCGGGTTTAAGGAAAACCCACAGTCAGATTCGTAATCCTGGCCTTGCGGAACGTATTTTGAAGAAATTCTTATTTTGTGACGCTCTCAAAGTAAAATGAATTTGTGATGTAAACGTTAAACATAAACAATAAAGGAATAGTTTAAACTTTACACAACTACCGGATGTAGAGAAAAATAACAGTCCAATTCGTATTTCTGACCTTATATCGAACATTTAAATAAAAAATTAAGCTTCTCCAAAGCTCTAGAAATAAAATTATTTTTTAGCGTAAACTTTACACAACCACCGAGTGTAACGAAAGTTTTAGTCGGATTCCTAATTCTGATATTACGCTAATATTATAATCAATATTCATAAAGAAATTAACTCTTCACAATGGTCCAAAGACAAGTAAATATTTGATGTGAATCACTTCACACCATTGTTGAGTGTAAACAAACGCGTTTAAGTGCCATATAACCTTTGATATGTGGTATATTTCTTGACTCTTGATCATGTCCAGACTCATAACCAGAGAAGTTGGCAGAAAATAACAAGAAAGAAACACGTTTAATACCCCAGTTTGTGACTTTACACCTTTCCGAAAAAGTTAAATGTTGATGTAAATAAACACAACTTGCAGTGACGTGTACCCTTATAAAGTACACTATTTTTATCCTATCTCACTTATTTTGACTTCTGAACGGAGAAAGTGGCTACAAAAATCGGTCAAGAGCGTAATTTTGCACAATCCACCACATTGTAAATTTTAAAAATCTGAAGATAACTCACCATTGAGTGTATAGAAATTGGGTTTATGTTAGTTTGTAGTATTTAAATCGTAGTACGTTTACGTGTGGAAATCTTCTGTTCTGCAAAATACTTGAGATATTGACAATCAAAAAAAAGAAAACATGTTTTTCGCACAATGTGTCACCCCTAATTTTGAACAAGGTGTAAACAAAGCCTGTAGTACTTCTTGGGCCACTCCTTTTGCCTGCGGGTCTTCATCGAGCAGTAATAAAGTCAACATTAATCTAAAACTACATGCCGGATTCATAATTTTATGGACTTTGTCATCAAAAAGCGGCTACACTTCTTGTATCAAAAACGGTCTCAAACATCACATTTTCACGCTAAATTCATCAATCTTTATATTTTTAGAGTTTAGGACCAACAGACTAAAAATGGTTTCAAATTACAGTGTCACCATGAAAAAGCGTTATTTCTCGGATTATACACCCCCGCCAAAAATGAACATGTGCCAAAAATGAATACAGATGTTTAACACTTTAAATTACATTCTTGGAAAATGAAGCCATTAAGCACGTTATAGGTTCTATTTTATTGACAATGTAGTACCTGATTACATCAAAAATTATTGATTACTTACGTCAAAAACTGATTACTTACGTCAAAAACGAATTGAGGATTTACAGTCCGGAAACGATCTTCCATAACTTGACGAATATGGTACCGTTTTGTTGCAGTCAAAACTAATCGATTCACTAACGCTCGCTGCGTGTAGCGATTGTCGCTACAGAGGTCACATATGAGATTTCGTTGCAATACGAACTCATTTTGCTATAGAGGAGTAAAAACGCGCGAAAAACCGTCATGACTAGAACGATCAAAATTCGGTGCTGCACAAAATTATTTAGCCTAAGAATATCTGAGAAACGTCGAAAAACGTTTTTACTCATCTAGCATCTTTGGTTTGCATCAAATTACAGTAAATTTGAAAATTTGACTGTTTCCATCAAATGCACCAAATTTGCACAATTTTTAAAATTTGCAACAAATTTAAGGAAAATCAAATATAAGCTATAACAATTAAGTAAGAAAACGAGGAAACGAGCATGGACCCAACTTTAAATTGTGCCCACACTCCCAGTCAAGGAATCTTGGCTATGTGCCTATCAATAGTTGACCAGACCGCTGCTCTTACTGACTGAACTACTGCAGATGATTTTAATTAAGTAAGTGTTTTACTTCCAGCTTGTTCTTCGAAAAGTTCAAATTTTATGAGTTAATAGAGCATGTTCGGAAACATAAGAAGGGGCACTTCATTTTATATAACTATCGCCGACCAAACACATCGCGAAATAATCTCTGCTCGGAACGTCAATCTGTTACGACTTGGTAACAGAAGGAGAGAGTCGATTAGGTTTTGGTGCTTTATTAGGAGAAAAGGGAAACAAAAATTAGGTAAGTACGTTAAAGTGGATGTATAATTTACGAACGCGAATCATTTACCATTTATACATTTGTCATTAGTTCGACTCAATTTTCAACACTTAGATTTCGCTCCTTAGCTCCAAAACTGTGTAAGTCTTATAACGTCCAATTATTCCGTTTGCTAATATTTACTCGCTCTTCCGTTCCGATCCGACTGCTTCTGATTTCCGATCGTGCTGCAAACTAACTTTTCCGCTAAATTCTCTCGCCTTCAATCGAGCTTCCTGCATTTATTCAAAGTTTTACTTAATTTCTTATCTTAGCTCGCCTGGAGGAGTTTATGCCTTGTTAGGACGTTGACTGTGGCCCTCGTTCAGTTTTTTTCTTTTTTTTGTTCAGCTACTTAAAAAATAAAAAGTGTTTAAAAAGATACATAAAACACTGTTTCGTCACAAATCTATAATCTGTTTCACATAACTCCGTGCATAAATTCTAAGAAGTTTCGTCAACAGTAGGCCGAGGGTTACGATCATAAGTGGGCAACACCAAAATTCTGGGGGGTTGGGTGCAATATTTCCCGAGGGTCAAATAATAGCCTTAAAAATAGTGGTATGGCGGACCATTTTTTTAACGTTTCTCATCGAACACTGTCCATTAGCATCAAAAAAATTGCGGAAAAAATTTTTTATATTGAATAGGGGGTATTGTGCTTTCTGAGAGGGGGATCAGTATTTTGGTTTCTCGAGGGGGGGGGGTGCTTACGATACTTATATATCAGATCAATTCTATAATCGCAATCTGTCAGCTTATTACCGTAAATGGCTTTGAAATTTTTGACCAAAGTTGTGTGAAAAACAGACTATAATTTCAATATGCGGTATAAACTTTTTAACTCTATTGTTCAATGATATTCAATTCAGAACTGTCAATTTCTTTGTTTGTTTCAGTTAAATTTTGGGTTTACTGAAATCCGTCGTATTAAACGAATTCTAACTTAAAGCTGCAAGTTAATGATATTGTAGACATAGGTTTTTCTAATCCATTTTCTACATCCTATTTCTATTTTTCTAAATTTTTGTATTTTTCTAATATTTTTCCATTTTTATATTCTCTTATTTTTTCTTCTTCCCCAATTTTCTACATATTTTCCTAATATCTATCATTTTTCTAATTCTCTAACTTATTTTTCTATTTCTCAATTTACGTTTCTATCTCCTCTGTTCCTGTATTTTGCTACTTTTATATTTCTATATATTTTTCAGTTTTCTTTTTTTCCTGTACAACGAAATATACATATGTATGTGAAAGGATGTTATTCTAAGTTATATGAAGTCCATTTCGAAAAACTTTCAAGTTTTTGGAAAAATTTTATGTACCTACAAAAGCGTTTTAGAGTGGGACCTTAGTTGTGATATTCTAGAGTGTATAGAGTAATGGAGAGACATTTGCCATTGCTAAGCCGCATTACTGTACAAAAATTTTAAATCTCTTCTGTAGCCCGCTTTATGTAGATTAAATTCATGAAAAAACCGCAAAGTTTAATGAAATAGACCATAGATACAATAAACTTATAAAGAAGAATACTGCATTCTTTCCTAGGCTATATAACACAATTTTAATTAGTAAAAAAGTAATGTTTACAAGAGTGTAAACAAAAAAAACCAATTAGATAGAGTAAATCAATGAAACTTCACGATTTTGTTGCCCTACATCTGCTTTTTCCAGAAAATTTGCCATTGTGCGATGTGTACATACGTCACACTTAGCTATAATCAAAACATTTTGTAGGTATCCTTTTTTTGAGCCACCTGTATACGCAGAAAATCGGGATCGATAGGTCTAAAATCCTATAAACAATCGCTCATATACTCACAGTCGCATTTTATACACCCGTGAGTCAAAACAATTGCAGAGATATGTAACTCTGTTTGAAAATTAGCATGAAAAATTCAACCAGACGGCTTAGGGCCTGTCTTTGCACCCACCTCTCGCCATCTGGTTGGCTAGTCAGATTACACATTATTTTGCTCTAAGTACCTTTTATTTTGGCACTCAAGGCTAGTTTTGATTTCGGCAAGCATGGTGAACGTAAGTCAATTTCGGTTCCGCGAGGATTTCACGCTTTTCATTTCTTTGTTTTTACGTTTCACATTTAACATCTAATTTTACATCAAACGATTGTTTCACAGACAGGGTATTAAAGGAAAGCGGTGTAGGCACACATATGCGTGGGGGGTTGTCTGGGAAGGTGGGGGTATGCACCCCCCAGAAGCAGAAATACCCCCACCCAGAAATCGAAATCCCCCCAGAATTCAAATTTTAAATTTGTTTTTGCTTTTTTAGCGATTTTTTGATGCCATTGGATAGTGATCGATGAGAAACGTCGAAAAATGGTGTTTTTTGCGTCATACAACCACTCTTAAGACCATTTCTTAACCTTTGAAAATTTTTTCACCCCCCCCCACTCCCAGAATTTCGGTGCTGCCCACCTATGGGTGTAGGTACCTATTTATTTAAAATGCCACACAGCTTATTCGACAGTTAGCGAATCAGTTGACGTTAGGGGAGTGGAAAGCTGAGACATCATGCTGACTTGGCTAAATTGTATATGCCTATGAATCCTTTTACTGCCATACATGAGCTTGAGGGAGAGTTTGTGCCCCACAAAAGCCTGTAGACCCCCAAAAGTCGATAGAACCACCACAGAATTGAATTTTATTGGCAAATTTTGAGGGATTTTTGCCGGTTTTGCACTAGCCACACCCCCAGAATTTGGTCGCTGTCCATGTCTGCTTACTATTGTAAACGTCTTAAGAATTTTCAAGCAGACTATAGCTAGTTACATAAATAAGTATCAAATCCAGTGCCATCAAACTAAAGGCGGAAGTGTGAAGGCGAGCCGCTTCACAGCTAAAACGTCATTCGCCTCATCCTCATAATAGTCTGATAAGCGGAATCTCATTGACCAGGCTAATAATATATTTAAAGCGGATTGATCGTATATGTTGCAGCCAGCATAATCCGCATAAGTATTATTGATGGATTCACAAAAGGGCTCGGAGTCCTTGGGCGACATGCAGTACTCTTCCAAGACGCAAAGTACCCAGTATTTGAGCACTCGGTCAAAAAGTAGATTTAGACCATAAATCAGCTGCAAACCGGCATCCAGCATCGTCAAATTCATGGCGATTTCTAGTGGCAATGGCAAAAATCGTACATTCCTGAATCCGTCGTAGCGTATATACTGTGTCCTGAATGCGAGAAGAGTAGCCAGGGAAAGTGTGAGCATTTGGCCAAAAATTCAAAATCAGAATGCTCGCTTTCGGTCAATTGAGCGCAATTTTGAGACGGCTCAATAATTTTGTCAAAATAACCGCCATGAACCACCGAAGTATCCATCCACAAAACGCTCGGGTGTTCGCGCAACTCCATTGCTATGATCAGGGGTTTCCAGCGAAATTCCAATATTTCCGATACGTAGGATGGAAAATCGTTGAATGGAAACGTTTTGAAGTCGATCAGCAATCTGCCGTGTTGTTTCTCAATGGCGAGTTCATTTTCTCTGCTTAAAAAGGAAGTTCGGCTTTGCCTGACGACAACCATCGGATTCGTTCACTTCATTATAGTGAAAAATAACTAAGATTATCAAAAAGCATTTTTAAATAATTAAATTTACTGTTTTGAGCAAGAAAATCATAAAAATGCTAAAATCATCGTTCTACTATGGTTTTTCGATCAAAGGAAGGAAAATGAAAATGCATTAATTTCAAAGAGTAAATCACGGGCAGTACAAGACGGGGTTCGAGAAATAGCTGCATTGATGCACTGGTTCGCAAAGGGAGCCCAAACTACCCTCACCGCCTAAGCGTCATGTCTGGTTTGAATCAGACACGTATGTGCTTAGCAGAGCACTAGACTCCCTCAGAATTGAAAATCAAAATTTTTGGCAAAATGCACACGAATATTAAGATGAAAAATCTGCTGCAGAAAGTTAGTAACCAGAAATTGTGTATAATCAGTTTTTATGCTACATATTAGCATGCCTATACCAATCTTGTGACAATTATTGCTCAAAAAATTCAGTTTGACCGTTGACTGACTGACCCCATAGATCGTCCACGCTTACATGACTAGACCTTCATAATAATACATTGTAACGGCTCAAAATTTCGGGTAGGGTTCCCCTGCCATTTTTAGAAAGGGGGGGTGAATCAACTTCAATTTTTGGTAAAAAAATGTCAAAAATTACCTAAAAACGGTCGAAAAATTCGTTTTTTTCTAATAATGAGGAGGGGTATCTAAAATTTTCTTGCGTTGGAGGACAGGGACGGTCGACTTTGGATGGGAAATCCCCATCCACCCTCTTAAATCTCATAATAAAAAACCAGGAAGTCTTCTGAAGAAGGCCAAAAACGCATGAGAATTTAAAATTTTTGGCGTAAGTACCCATTTGAAATTAATCAGAAAATGCAAATTAAAATGTTTTTGTACGCTTAGTCAGCGTGCATATATTTAGGCTTTCCTAACAATGTGGAAATAATTGACAACTATCAGCACTAGAAAAATGACCCTGTAGAAGACAAGCGTTTTCGCGGGAGTTGGGGTTTGACTCAGGACCGCACATGGGTGTGGGGGAGGGAGTTTGATGTCCGAGAAACCGAGAAACCCCCGAAATCTGTATATTCCCATAAATAAATTTTCGCCATATTTTTTGGAATTTTCTCCAGCTTTACGATACCCTGACCCCCATAATTTGAAATACGCTGTTTTACGTGTTTTAAGCGCTCTTCTAACTCAAAAATACAAAATTTTCGTCACTTTTCGGCAGTTACTCACTTTTTGGACCATGTTTCTGTAGCATAATTGAACTCTTGAGAATTTCTTGATCTTTTGCACTAAAAACCAGACCAGAAATACTGTGCACTTTATAAGGATGGGTGCATGTAATCAGGGAAGTTCTTTAGCTACATATGTACTTATCTCGGACAAATATTGTTTGAGCAAGATGTTGTCTTTGAAATACAGAGTGCATGTTTTCTAAAAAGTTTTTCACATTCATTCGTTCCATTTTGTATCACTACTCGAAAAATACTGCCTATTGTATATGGTTCTAAGACTTAAAATTTCTTCGTCTTATCGATATCAAATTTTAAATTTTTCCTGACGCGCATTTATGCTTAAATTTTTAATTTGTATGCCCATTATAGACCTTTTTTTAACCTAGCAAAATGCACAGTCGATTTTTGTTCCGCGCGTCCTTTAATGCTAGCAAAAAGTTCCTAAAAACCCAACGCCTATCAAATAAAGAATGAAGGCTAATGTTAACTGTCTGGGTTCATTTCAAAAATGTCATCTGTTCATCGTATTTTATCCATCCTATCTTCTTGTCTTTAAGTACGATTGTTAGGTTTGCGTACTAGCAATGTGAATCAAGTCCTTCGAAATCTCATTATAATGATACAAAATAAGAATAGGGTCAAAACTAACTAAACGGTGGTAGGGGTTCAATTACTGAAATGGCCTATTTGCGACGAAAAAACAGTGCAGAATAGAGGTTTTTATATAAGGTTGAACCTCTAGAATGGCTGTTAATCAAACTGTAGTTCTTGAATTGGTTCTGAGCAAGGTTTGATCTTCCCTCACCCTCAAAATAAGTGCTGACCCTCCTCGTTGAGTTTTCTGCAAGTACTGCTCAATGCTGGAGGTTGAATCGCCAAGGGGTTTCGAGACTTCAGATGCATGGCATAACCGATTTTTGGTGGGGCAAGTAGGTCTGATTTTTTAAAACATGTAGACAAACAGGTAAGACCACACATGGGCGCTCCCCCAGAAGGCTGAGTACTCCTCCACCCAAATACATAATACCCCTCTCCCCAGAATTCATTTTTTGATATTTTTTCTCGCAATTATTTGATGCCAATGGTGCTCGACGAGAGACGTTGAAAATGGTGTTTTCAGCCATACTACTATTTTTAAGACTATTTTTTTACCTTTTAAAAATCTTGCACATACATAAGCCCCAGAATTTCGGTGCTCTATACCTATGGGTAAGACCTCAACATTTTGGGTTGGGGGATAGCCGGCCATTTTTCAGCGGAGGTGTAAATGACCTTCAATTAATGTCCAAAAATGGCACACACGCGCCTAAGACTAGCCAAAAAAAGTTTTTGTCAAAAATCCGCAAGTCATAAATTTCTGACTTCGAGGGGGTATGGCACGAGCAGCCGATTTCGGCTGACGGTTCCATGAATTCCTCTGTGACATGTATGGTTACATAAATCGTACTGTTTTTGTCGTTTCTAGCTCAAGTTTTAAAATCCAATCACTTGGCGCTATATATATATATATATATATATATATATATATATATATATATATATATATATATATATATATATATATATATATATATATATATATATATATATATATATATATATATATATATATATATATATATATATATATATATATATATATATATATATATATATATATATATCATAGGTAGCGCGTTAGCGCGTACCTATAATATACTTGGGTACCCCTAACACCTGTGCACCCCCTACAGCTATAACGGGACACTTCTGGAAGGTGCGGTTTTTTTAAAAGAAAGATAATAAAAAAATTCGCTGCCCGTGTTTTTTTGTTTTTCTTGAAACTCAAAACTGGCTGTGTAAAGAAGGTGTAAAGTTTTTGTGTAACGTTATAACATAGGACAAATTTTGGGACCTTTTTACTGCGGCATGTAGACAACTGAGTATTGAAGACTCGAACAATTAAACAGCATAGGATTATAGAGAATTGAATTCTCCAGAACACCATTTTTTTGTTTTTTGAAATTCGCATTAGTTCTCGAATGGTAGTGTAAAGAGTGCGAAAATCTTGGGGTGAAAAAGCACTTTTTGGTCGAGTTTTCAACCTGCTTATGTCTGATACTAACTCCGGTTATGAGTTTTTTGAAATGTTTTCTGACAGAAATGTAGAGCGGATCAAGGGCTACATTCTGCATATAAGCAAAGTCTTCTACGCTCTATGGTGAGTTAGATCCTGGGGTCTATAGTTTACACTCTAGTGGATGGTGTAAAAAAACGGATTTTAACTACGATTTCTCTGCCAAATTTTTCCGCTCATGAGTCAGGGTAAATTGAATACAGCAGTAATAAAGTGCCTCTCAGGGGCTACACATCGCAGCAAACCGCATTTTAAAAAACGCAATATTTAGTTGTTTATGGGGGTGTAAAGTTCGAAATCAGACGTGAAAAATGGGCGAAAAAACACGTTTTTTCCCCAATTTTGATTGATAAATCATATCAAATAATTTTTGCAACAGAATTTTTGCACATAGAAACGTACTACGACTCGAAAGCTACAAACTGTACCAAACCGAATTTCTTTACACTCAATGGGGAATACGGTACGGATTTTTAAAGTTTGCAATGTTCTGAATGATGGAAAATATGTCTTTGTTTGGGTTTTGTTCGCCACTTTCTCCTTTCAGAAGTCAGGATAGGTCCAATAGAATAAAAATAAAGTGCCTTATATGGGGTGTATGTCATAGCGAATCGCGTATGTCTAAACCAATATTAAGCGAGTGTAAAGTCAAGAATGGGGTGCTTTAAACAGGTTTCTGTCTTGTTTCTTTCTGCCAGCTTCTCCGGATATGAGTCAGGGACATGATTCTCAAGTCTGTAAATGAACCTGAAACCAAATTCAGTACGCAATTTTGGCGGATATGTTTACACTCAACAGTTCAGTAATGTGGTTTAAACCAATGTTAATTTATCCTTACGACATTATGGAGACTTACTATTTTCATAAAAGTTGGTCGTAATATCGAAGCAATATTAAAATTACGATTCTTACTAAAATCTTTTTACACTAGGTGTTAACATATCGTTTACACTACATATTAATCTTCGTTTTAGAGCCTTGCGGAAACCTAATTTTCTCCTTATGACTAGAAATTTTTAAGGAATCAAGTGTGAGAAGTCGGTTAGACACATTTTTTTACACAACAGTGGTGTAAACTGTTTTACACCTAATGTTAATTTGTCATCAGACCATTGTGGAGACGTGATGTCTTTATAAATGTTGATTGTAATATCCGCGTAATATCAGATTTACGAATCCGACTAAAATCTTCTGTGCATTCTGTGTATGTAAGTAAACACTGCATATGAACTTTTGACCTAGAGCCTTGCAAAAACATAATATTTTTCTCAAATTCAAAAAAACAATAAATCAAGTGTGAGATGCCAGTTGGGCGCGTTTGTTTACAATGACGCTTTTCAAAAAGTGGTCTTATAACGATTAGAACATAGGTTTCGGCTTACTGTTGATGCTACAGTCTTATGTATTTCATGTAATTCTGTGCATGAGAATCAATTTTCAGCTCATTATCAAGTGACCACAGAAGTGATTGAAAAATTGCCTACAGTAATATAGTTTTGAAAAGTAAACATTCATGTGTCATGTAATTGTTAAGTACAATATTATGATTGTTGCTTCAGCTAAAGTCACTTCAGTTTTTTGAGTACAGTGATTCAAAAAATTGTTATTCATGCATGTTGCTCCGCATTCATAATGGTTTGCATTAGAAATTGTTATAAGTGTTAATGACGTTATCATTACATGTGTAAATTTATCATAAATGCTTTGATCCGCAGGTAATTGATTTGTCATTCTTTGACTTGAAGAATAAGCTTAATTACTGTACGTAGTGTTAATGTGGGTATTGATAGAGTGAGTTCAGCGAATGCGAATGCAAGAATAAATTGCTAAGATGGAAGCAGTACCTAATGACATTCGCTACAACACTGACAAAGATAGGAATAACTAAATTTTTTGCTAACAAAAAGTTGGGTACTAGCAAGAAAAAATGCTCCGATGGAACAAAAAAAGGTAGAATATACTTGGAACAAAGAATTGTCAAGGACGTAAAAGGAGGGGACTAGAAAAAGCTCCTATCTACAAATGTCACAAAATTTGCTAAAACTCAGAAATTTCCTAAACACAGAAAAAATGAAAGTAAGTAAATCAAAGAAAAAACCTACCTGTGCCTAAAACTGCAAGATCTACTAAAAATCAGACTTTTTCTAAGCAACGCAAAAATCGAAGTATATTCTGCGGCCTCTGAAAAAAATAGGTGAACCTTCTCATATTGTCCACCATACAGTGGGCGGTTCCGAAATTCTGAGGGTGGTTTCAAATTGGAATATTGGCCTTAAAAATAGTGCTATGGCGAAGAAAACACCATTTTTGAACGTTTCTTGTCGAGCTCTATCTATTGGTACCTACCAAAAAACCCAAAAAGAGCAGAAAGATTTAAAAAATTTGAATTCTGGAGGTATTGTTGGGTATTTGCGCTTTCTTGTTGGGTATTTTGCCTTGGGGTGCATACTCCCCAAACCCCTACGTCTAGGTATGGTGTCCAATGCTTAATATAAAGCTTATAAAACAAATCTCAAATCTGCGTTTTTGCTAATCACTTGCAACGTTAATTTATTCGATATTGTGGCTAGATAAATATTACAAAAAGTTATATCCTATGATTATTTGCGATACCGCAACGAAAGACTGTGATTTCTATATAATGCATGCGTCCATTCAGTACTCTTCTGGCGTTTAATCCCACCAGACCACCCGGAATTCATTCCAGCCCATGTAAACTGATAACCGTTAGGCATGGGAGGTTAGGGGTATGCACCAGTGTTCAATCAGAAACGTCGAAGATTGCCGTTTTTCCAACATATCATAATTACTATTTTTTGACCCAGAAAAATATTGCAACATGGCGCTGCTCAGCTATGGCGATATCTGCTTTTGCAGAGTGAGTGGTTCAGTTATCTAGCCCAATGTTTTATCTTTGTTCGACAGGATGCTGCTTTCTTCTGCAGGCCGCAGAATATACTTCGATTTTTGCGTTGCTTAGAAAAAGTCTGATTTTTAGTAGATCTTGCAGTTTTAGGCACAGGTAGGTTTTTTCTTTGATTTACTTACTTTCATTTTTTCTGTGTTTAGGAAATTTCTGAGTTTTAGCAAATTTTGTGACATTTGTAGATAGGAGCTTTTTCTAGTCCCCTCCTTTTACGTCCTTGACAATTCTTTGTTCCAAGTATATTCTACCTTTTTTTGTTCCATCGGAGCATTTTTTCTTGCTATATATATATATATATATATATATATATATATATATATATATATATATATATATATATATATATATATATATATATATATATATATATATATATATATATATATATATATATATATATATATATATATATATATATATATATATATATATATATATATATATATATATATATATATATATATATATATATATATATATATATATATATATATATATATATATATATATATATATATATATATAAGAATTATCAAGGACGTAAAAGGAGGGGACTAGAAAAAGCTCCTATCTACAAATGTCACAAAATTTGCTAAAACTCAGAAATTTCCTAAACAAAGAAAAAATGAAAGTAAGTAAATCAAAGAAAAAACCTACCTGTGCCTAAAACTGCAAGATCTGCTAAAAATCAGACTTTTTCTAAGCAACGCAAAAATCGAAGTATATTCTGCGGCCTGCAGAAGAAAGCAGCATCCTGTCGAACAAAGATAAAACATTGGGCTAGATAACTGAACCACTCACTCTGCAAAAGCAGATATCGCCATAGCTGAGCAGCGCCATGTTGCAATATTTTTCTGGGTCAAAAAATAGTAATTATGGTATGTTGGAAAAACGGCAATTTTCGACGTTCTGATTGAACACTGGTGCATACCCCTAACCTCCCATGCCTAATGGTTATCAGTTTACATGGGCAGGAATAAAATCCGGGTGGTCTGGTGGGATTAAACGCCAGAAGAGTACTGAATGGACGCATGCATTATATAGAAATCACAGTCTTTCGTTGCGGTATCGCAAATAATCATAGGATATAACTTTTTGTAATATTTATCTAGCCACAATATCGAATAAATTAACGTTGCAAGTGATTAGCAAAAACGCAGATTTGAGATTTATTTTATAAGCTTTATACTAAGCATTGGACACCATACCTAGACGTAGGGGGTTTGGGGAGTATGCACCCCAAGGCAAAATACCCAACAAGAAAACGCAAATACCTAACAATACCTCCAAAATTCAATTTTTCAAATCTTTCTGCTCTTTTTGGGTTTTTTTGGTAGGTACCGATAGATAGAGCTCGACAAGAAACGTTCAAAAATGGTGTTTTCTTCGCCATAGCACTATTTTTAAGGCCAATATTCCAATTTGAAAACCCCCTCAGAATTTTGGAACCGCCCACTGTATGGTGGACAATATGAGAAGGTTCACCTATTTTTTTCAGAGGCCGCAGAATATACTTCGATTTTTGCGTTGCTTAGAAAAAGTCTGATTTTTAGCAGATCTTGCAGTTTTAGGCACAGGTAGGTTTTTTCTTTGATTTACTTACTTTCATTTTTTCTTTGTTTAGGAAATTTCTGAGTTTTAGCAAATTTTGTGACATTTGTAGATAGGAGCTTTTTCTAGTCCCCTCCTTTTACGTCCTTGATAATTCTTTGTTCCAAGTATATTCTACCTTTTTTTGTTCCATCGGAGCATTTTTTCTTGCTAGTACCCAACTTTTTGTTAACAAAAAATAGTAGTTATTCCTATCTTTGTCAGTGTTGTAGCGAATGTCATTAGGTACTTAGCAATTTATACTTGCATTGTGTATGTATTATACTAGGAAAAATCTACCTAAAGTCGCAAAATCTGCTAAAAATCAGACTTTCTCTAAGCAACGCTAAAAATCGAAGTATATTCTGCGGCCTCTAAAAAAGTGTCTTTTTTTAATAATGTTCGAAGTTTCAGATAAGAGTGTACGAAATCTATCAAGGTTACTTTTTTAAATTGCTGGCACCTGATTGATAGAAAACTAAGAGGTATTGTATTCAAAGTTGTTTTATTTTGTTATGAGCATTATAGCAAGCAAAGCAGGGGCCGATGGATTAGTGCACACAATCGTTTCGGGCATGCTAGTGTATCTACATTTAGTCTGTTTCAAGTCAACTAACGCGTTTCCTACTGTTTTAAACCAACCATGTCTCCAATTGTCTTCGATGTTTGCTATTGCATTCAATTGGCTTAGAAGACTGTTAGTTTACTCAATATCATTTCCCATAGCTACTGCATAGCTAACGTGCTGCTTTTTCAATCATTTTTATGGTTAAATATTTATTTTAATCTGTTGGCCGCAGAATATACATCGATTTTTAGCGTTGCTTAGAGAAAGTCTGATTTTTAGCAGATTTTGCGACTTTAGGTAGATTTTTCCTAGTTCCCTCCTTTTACATCCTTAATAATCCACAATTCCAAGTATATTCATCTTTTTTGTTCCATCAGAGCATTTTTCTTTGCTAGTACCCCACTTTTAATTAGTATGATTTGAGTACATCAGTCAGTAAACACATACAGTAACATGCCACAATAATGACAGCAGTCCAAGAACACGGAAAACAATACTGTTCTTAACATCAGCATTATCCTTTTCAAACAAGACAACCTTACATTATTTTAACAGATCAAAGTTTTTCAGCATTAACTTTACGCAAATATCAATTGTAAGGAACACTAACGCTCAGATTTGGAAGTAAAATAAATTTGTAGTATAAACTACATTTTAACAACAAATGATTAGTGCAAACTTCACACAACTACTAGGTGTAGAGAAAACTAACAGCCAGATTCTCAATTCTGATTTTACGTAGAACATTTTGAAAAAATTAAGCTCCCGCAAAGCTCTAGAACAAGAGTTAATATGCAGTGTAAACTTTACACAACCACAGAGTTTAAAGAAAATTTCCGTCGGATTCGTAAATCTGATATTACGATCAACATTTATGAAAAAATTAAGTCTCCACAATGGCCCAAGGACAAATAAATATCAGATGTGTAAACGTAGACTCAAGATACGTTCACTTCGCTTACTTAACCCGAATCTCAAGCTTATGCGCTCACACGGGGGTTCTCGCCCTTTTTAGGAGGTCGATCACCAGCCGGCGATTCGGGGGTAAGCGGCCCGGCCTATTCAAGGTAGCCCGGCCCTCTACGCACGCACCTAGTGAAACTTACTTACTTAACCCCTTTGAGATTAAGTACCTAATTAAAGTAAGTTCCCCGGAAACCTAATTGAGGGCTCAAAAAAGATTATTATTTAACTTGTTTTGGACCGAATTCCGGTGCTTGAAAATATTAAGGGTTCCTAAGTATAGTGTAGCACAAGGACAGAATTCAACAGCACGGAAATTCAACCGAGCCCAGCATCGTTAATTAAATAATTAATTTTTACAATATTTTTTGGACAGAAAAATTATGAAGCAATTAAATAGCGACAGCATGGAGGATACATGCTGCCGACCGTCGTGTTACGCTAATCGGGTAAAATCAAACAATGTAATTAAACAAGGGCACAAAGCCCTGCCAAAGGCATACAACTGATGCCAATTCGCACAAACACGAATGATTAAAAACAAAGCGTACGGCGAAAAGAAGCGTGCACACTACGCAGGAAAACTAACAGACGAGTTCTGCAGCCAAGCAGATAAAAAGGCACGTACGGAGTCTGCTCACGTACGGCGACGAAAAGAAAAAAAGATAAACTACGCTCAGCGCGGAAGCTGGCGGAGAGGCTCTCAGGCTCAAAAACTAATTGTAAAATGTAAAATCTTAAAGTGCCGTCAAAACTGCGCTCGCACGCAGTTTTAACTGACGCGGAAAAAGAGGCGTAACAACACGAACCAAGAGATATGAAAAGGATCTATGAATACGACAATAGGCCTATGGGCAAAAGCTTACGGTAAAGGAATGTACAAACGAGACAGGCACAAATATGAGACACACACATATGATCTTTTAACACAAGTAAGATATGATAACACACATACCAATGCGTACTCAAGTCGCATTAAGCCCGAGTGCCCATTTTCCTATCCCGGATTTTGATTGAAAATATGTGTGGAAATGGAATGAAAAATATGATAATTTTTAGGGGAAGGTGGTCCCGGGCGACTCACTTAAGCGTTGCGCTTAACGGTCGTGTACGTGCGTATGGAAATTGAGCACAAGAATGTACATCTGGGGCAATCAATCGGTTTTTTTCATCTGTTTCAAAAAAAACCCAAACTGATTTTTTTCCCAAAAAATTTTTTCAGTGTAAAGTTTACAAACATAAGTTTGGCACATACAAACGTACTACAATCAAAGGGCTACAAACTGGCCCAAACCGAATTTATTTACACTCAATGGGGATCAGATTTTTAAAGTTTACAATGTGGTGGACAGTGAAAAATACGTGTTTGTACATATTTTTGTTCGCCACTTTCTCTGTTCAGAAGTCGGGAGAGGTCGAATAGGGTAAAAATAAAGTACTTTCTAAGGGGTGGCGAACAAAAATATGAAGTGAAAAAGTCGGGAGAGGTCGAATAGGATAAAAATAAAGTACTTTTCAAGGGGTGGCGAACAAAAATATGGACAAACACGTATTTTTCACTGTCCACCACATTGTACACTTTAAAAATCTGAACCGAACGCCCCATTGAGTGTAAATAAATTCGGTTTGGGCCAGTTTGTAGCCCTTTGATTGTAGTACGTTTGTATGTGCAAAACTTATGTTCCGCAAAATATTTGATATGATTTACCAATTAAATACGAGAAAACCTGTTTTTTTCGCCCATTTTACACCTCAGATTTCGAACTTTACACCCCCATAAACAACTCAATATTACGTTTTTTTGAACGCGGTTTGCTTTGACGTGTAGCCCTTAAAAGTTACTTTATTTTTATTTATTTAAATTATCCTTAACTCTTGATTGAAAAAGTTGGCTTAGAAATCTTTGACAGAATCTGTTTTTTTACTCATCCACTAGAGTGTAAAGTTTAAACCCCTGGTACTGTGTATTGATTGTAGAAAAGTTTGAAGGTCAGATTCATTATTCTGACCTCACAGAGAACATTTTTAAAAAATTCATCATCCGCGACGCTTTGGGTGGAAAAAATTTTTTCAGTGTAAAGTTTACACCTGCACTAATAACGTAATATTGATTGTAAAGAAACAAAATAAATTTTGACGTGTAGCGCTTAAGACGAGGCAGATTTTAAAGGTACTTACCACGTTCTTTCTACTAAGTGGAGAATATGGCAGGGAAAAAATATTTTTTGTCTCAGACTCTTTACAATAAACCGCCTCTAAATTCGAAAATATTATTTTTTAAGAAAAAATAAAAAAAGTTTCCCCTAGATTTTTTAACCGTCTACCTTTTGAAACCAATCAGACTGCATAGAATGTAAAACTGAGTTAGATATGCTCGGCCACACGAAAACTGTAAAAAACCGTCTAGTTTACACTCCTGTGCAACAACCAATGAGTGTAAAGAAATTTTAAGACCAGATTCGTAACCAACTAATTAGGGAAAACATTTTTTAAAAAAATTCATCATCCACGACGCTATGGGCGGAAAAAATTTTTTCAGTGTAAAGTTTACACGTGCACTAACAACGCAATATTGACTGTAAAGAAACAAAATAAATTTTGACGTGTAGCGCTTAAGACGAGGCACATTTTAAAGGTAGTTACCACGTTCTGTCTACTAAGTGGAGAATATGGCAGGGAAAAAATATTTTTTTGTCCCAGCCTCTTTACAATAAACCGCCTCTAAATTCGAAAATTTTACTTTTTAAGAAAAATTAAAAAAAGTCTTCCCTAGATTTTTTAACCGTCTACCTTTTGAAACCAATCAGACTGCATAGAATGTAAAACTGAGTTAGATATGCTCTTGCACACGAAAACTGTAAAAAACCGTCTAGTTTACACTCCTGTGCAACAACCAATGAGTGTAAAGAAATTTTAAGACCAGATTCGTAACCTACTAATTAGGGAAAACATTTTTAAAAAAAATTGGCCCTCCGCAAATTATTTGAATTTTTGGTGTAAACTTTACACACTCACGACGTATATATATTATATATATATATATATATATATATATATATATATATATATATATATATATATATATATATATATATATATATATATATATATATATATATATATATATATATATATATATATATATATATATATATATATATATATATATATATATATATATATATATATATATATATATATATATATATATATATATATATATATATATACTCCTGAATTTTCGCAAAAACAATTTTAAAAAATATGTGCTGCAAAAAAAACCTACTACTATGGGCAGTTCATGCCCTTCATTCGCTAAGGTTAAGAAATTACATTAAATACGGTCTACCTTGATCTACTTTCGAAATCACATCTAATTAGCATATTACGTAAAAGAGAAAGTGACCCCATCCTGCTAAAAACAGACCTATATTGTTCTGAAAGCAGAAGCGAATTTAAGAGGGGCGGGGGGACGGCCGCTCACAACCACCCCCCCCCAATAGGCCAAAATTATTTGGCGTATAAAGAATGGATATGCAATTTGCAATGATTTTTGGCCATCGGTGACCAGAATTTCACAAATTTTTAGGGCGCTACGCGCCGGATGATACATATTAATCACATTTATTTACTTTCTTGGCGACCTGGATGGAAGCCATTTTTCGGATCTTGCAGGTTTCAAATCAATTTTAACAGCAGAAACAGCTATTTTTGCATAGTTTTCTCCTATTTTCAATGGAACATTTCAATGTTTCTCATCGAATGTTATAAATACAGGAAATCAAGCAGTAAATAATGCTTCTAGACGTCTATCTGCCTTAATTTCACAAGTTTTCCGGTGCTTCGCTCCAGATTTTTGTACGACTCAAAGAAATTTAATGATTTTTTTGGCACAAAATTGTCGAAAATTTGAGTTTTTCAGAAAAAATATTGCGTCAAAAGTAATCTTATGTAAAAGTATACAATGTAAAAGTCAAAAAAAGCTATTTCGCGCGTTAAGAACAAATTTTTAGATCTATTTTTAACTGTTTTTGGAAAAGTCAAGATACCGCCCCCCCAGGAAAATCCTTGATCCGCCACTGCCTGAAAGGCATCTAGTCATGCCTGAAGTAATGCTTTTCCACCGTAATTGTATTAAAATAATCGCATGCGTTGCACTAGATCTACTAAGAGGTCGAAATTTTAGATAATGTTTTTTAGGCAGGCAGAAATATAGCGCCAGGAAATTGTGGCTCGAAATACATCAGGTCAAAAAATGTATTATGTGTTCACATATAGACTTGGAGAAGGTGGAAGACTTGACTTGAACATTAATGTTTCTAAAGGGGCTGTCTCCTGCAATCCGCCTGAATTCGCTATTTTTCGAAAAGTTTCAGATTTTACAAAAGTCGTAGAAAAAGGTGATGAAGCGCTCTTAGCTATATCTGCACAAAAGTATCAAATGTTCGGCGCTTCTCGCCATACAGTCATCCGTTTGACTATATCTTATTGAACTATTTCGATTTTTTTTATTTTTGCGAATTTTTTATGTTTTCATGCTCTAAAAAGATAGAGCATCGACAGAAAAGCCCGAAAACGATGTTTTAATACCTATCCGCCGCGGCAAAATAAGCACTTCTAAATTTCACTCGTCCCAGAACTACCGATTCTGTGCATATCTCGTCTGGTCCAGACATGCGCTTTGGGCGAGAGGGATTTTGGAGGGTCTCAGACTCATTGAATGGAAAAATAGTAAATTTTTTAGGGGAAGTGAGGCAAAAGGCAGGCCAAAAACGGATGAAAACTTAAAATTTCTTTGCTTTAGATTGACCAGAAATTGCATAATAACGTTTTTAACGCAGTTTGAGTGCGTATACCAGTTTTCGAGGTCATTTTGGCCCAAAAAGCTCAATTTTTGACCCATTCCCCAAACAGACTGGCTCACCGCCCTTCCGCCCACTAGATCGGTCATCCTGTGCATCTATGATCTGAACCTCCCCCGGAAATCAGGTGAATATCCCTTCGATGGCGTGAGGTTTTAAACCCTTTCCCGGCAGATTATTGTAGACCCTTAAAATCCTATTTTTAGAAACATATTTGGCAATTTCACCAAACCAGACCCCCTGACTTTCGCTGCCACCCATGTATGATCTCGTCCTATCAAAATCGAAAGATACCCATATTTGAATTTTTAAGAGTATTTTTGGCGCTTTTGCCTCATCGGACCCCCACCCAGAATTCGCCTGCTGCCCATCTACAGGTGCACATCTGTACTTACCTCAGGCCAATGTCGTACAAGGTGATAACTTTACTTTCGTCGTATAACTTAGCCAAGTAGTTCAGCATGGTGAGTCCTTCTTCAAAATGAGTGTCGGACAACGCACTCACGAATATTGGCCGACTCCTCAAGATGGTCGCCTCCCATAAACAACAGGTTCCACTTTGGTTCGCATCTTCAACGCTTAGTCCCAGAACTGACAAGTATGCGACGGATGAACTGGAAAATGATTAACCGAAATATTTTCTTCCATTGTGTTCCCCAACGAATTGAACTGATTTGCAGTTGGACTATGGGAAGAAAATAATCACTTGTCGTGTCTATTGATACTGCAAAAGCAGTGCGATCGATTATACATGCTGTTGAAAGGGGTTTTGGATTTGGTCTTTTATGTATCGTGGAAGGAACTTTGTGGGGTTACAGACCCGGTATGCACGTGTAGGGGCTGAGGGTCTACACCATAGATGCACAGCGTACTTGATCTTGAGGGAAGGGTCAGTCGATCTGGGGAGTCAAAACTTTAGCTTTTTGGGCCAAAATGACCCTAAAAAAGTATCAGCGCTAAAGATAGCGATAAAACAAGATTACTATTCCGTTTCTGGTCAACTTAGAGCAGTTTAAGAAAATTTTAAATTGTCATCCGTTTTTGACCTTTATTTTGCTTCATCTTCCCACAGAATTTTCCATTTTTTCATTCAGAGTGTCTAGCCCACCTGCCTACATGCCTTTCTGGTGTATGTACATCCCCACAATGGAAAAATGGAAAATTATCCCGGAAAAATGAAGCAAATGAAGGCCGAAGCAGATGAAAATTGTAAATTATTTTTAAAAAGTGCTTAGGTTAAGCAGATAATGTGCAGTGTTCTAAAGCATTTTCAGCGCTTAAACAAGTTTTTGAGGTCATTTTGAACGAAGAAGCTAAATTCTTGACCCTCCTTAAACTGATTGACATCGCCGCCAGAAGATAGGCAATGCTTTGCATCTATGGTCAGGCAGGACGATAAGTGGGTAGCAGTAACATTCTGGTATGGGTGCAAGATTTTTCAAAGGTATAGAAACCGTCTTAAAAATGGTGGTGTGTCAAAAAAACACCATTTTCCAACTTTTCTCATCGAGCACTAGTCATTTATATCTAAAAATCGCGAAAAAAACAGAAAAAACTTGAAATATTGATCTTCAGGGTAGGGGATATTTTGGTTTCTGGGGGTGTTCGGCCTACTGGGGCTGCACAACCCTGAAACCCTCCCCCGACGCGCACGTGTGTTCTAAACCACACATAAGCGTGAGGCTAGGAGTCTGATGTATTCCCGAGAATCTGAAAGACCCCTCTCTCTGAAGTGATGGATAGACTACAAAATTGTATTTTTGTGCTATTATTAGCGATTTTGCTCGATCATACTTTATAATTTGGCTGTAGCCTACGTATGGTTTAAACCCACTAGAATGAAAAAATGGAATCTTTGGGCACAATGCTAAAAGATGGAAATGAAAAACTTTCGGCAAATCTTCACGGAATTGACCAATAATGGTGTGTGTATTAACGTGTTTGTATGCTATATGTTTTAGTATTTATATACGTTTTTAGGGTCATTTTGCTCAAGAAAAGCTATCTGGCTGTCATCCACTCGCCGCAGAAAGACTACGCTGTGTATAGCTTTGTTAGTGAAAAAAGATATCGTTTTCGTTTTCGTTAACGATATGTTTTATGAAAAAAATAAATTTTCGTTAACGAAATCGGCTACCCCAAAAAATATCGTTAGCGATATTTATACCGTTCTTAATTATGTTTAGAATTATTCCTCTTTTCGTGTTTTATCATTGTTCTTCAGTCTGTTTCAAAATTCTTGAGACTTTTCTACAGTGCAACGATTCAAAAGCATCATTAATTCATTAATATTTTGAACAACGCATTTTCCGCAATGGCCTAGTGTCAAGACCATATGCAGGCAGCAGCCAAATTCTGAGCGAGGGTTTAAAATATACTAAAATTCCAATCCGCCAAACATTCAATTCCAGGAGTTATTGATCTTTGCGGTAGGTTGTTCAGATTATGGGGGAGTTAGCCATAACCTTTTTTGGGGAAGGTTAGGTAGTTTGACCAGGCATGCACAGCATTTGAATTCTGGGGGAAGTTTTTGCTTTTGCCTTCTGGGCATAAAAGTAGTTGGTACCCGCATACATGTACGGCTCGAAATTTGAGGAGGGTGGGGGGGTCCGGACCATTTTTAGGGGAGAGGTAATTGTCCAATTTTCGGGCAAAAACGGCCAAAAAACGCCTATAAACGTCCAAAAATTCAATTTTTTTTCCAAAAATTCGGGGAGGGGTTGAAAGTTTTCTGCTTCTGGGGCCGTGGGTGGGGGGCGTCCGACTTTCAGTGGGAGGAGTCCTCATCCTCTCTGTCATATGTATGGGTACGCATCAAAAACATCGTTTTTCATCGTTTCTGACGATGCTCTATCTTTCTAGAGCATAAAAACAAAAAATTTCGGAATAACAGTTGAACAAATTAGACAAAATATATTCAAAACATGAGTTTACAGCGCGAAGCGCCGATGATTTGACAGTTTTCAGCAAAAAATGACTGAAAATTCTTAAAACAGCACGTCGAATTTACAAGGAATTGTTGGAAACAATAATAAACCCACAAAATCTTGGGGGGTCAAAAATTATTCCAGGGTTAAAATTTTCTGGGGGATTAAAACTCCTTTCTCTCAAACCCCCCCCCCTCCTCCCTAGATACTCGTGGCTGCGACCTCCTGATTTGTCAGTTTTTCGGGAAAATTGCTAATGAGTGTGACTTTTTTAGGCGTTTCTAGCTCATTTTTGGCTCGAAAGTTACTAATTCTCGGCGTTTTGCGCCATATACACATTTTCTGAATATATTTTTGTTCAATTTATTCGATTTTCTCATACTTTCTAGGAATTTTTTTTGTGTTCTAGTTAAAAGAAGAAGCACTGTCTGAAACAGTAAATTACGATGTTTTAGACGTGTGGGTACTACAGTTGGGCATGGGGGTCTGGGGCACGCCTGGGCGTGAGGAGTGGTAGGGGGTCTGCACACCACGAGATAAGAAAATAGCCCTGCCCTCCTCCCCAAGAAACCAGAATACCCCCCAAAAATTCAATTTTTGTGAAATTTTTCTTTCTTTCGCAAGTTTTTGATGCCAATAGATAGTGATCGATGAGAAACGTTGAAAAATGGCGTTTTTCGCCATACCACCATTTTGAAGGCTATTTTTTGACTTTTGAAAAATATTGCACCCCCTTCTCAAGAAATTTAATGCCGCGCACCTATGCTGGGTAGAGGTACACACCCCCTCCAGAAATTGAAAAATTCCCGGAGATTACTGTAGAAGCCTCCGGAATTCTATTTGAAGTAACATTTTTGGCGATTTTTGTCAATTTTTGGTGGTTTCGAACCCTCCAGAATGTTTTCCATCCCATGAATGGTAGGTAGGTACCCATTAGTTTGTAGCCTATAAAGGATTCTTTTAAATTTTTCGGCTTGACCCCAGCATTCCATACTGTACATGTATGGTTAATCCAATAACTCCCTACACGTTTGTAAGCGTGGTTAAGACGCCACGAAGGATCGACTCTGTCTCCTGTCTGTCTGTCGTACCATACCCCGCTCCAGCCAGCACCCTCTTCAGCAAATTAGTGCAGTAGGTATGTAGTTAAATAAGATTAAATGTATGTACAGAAAAATTAACATTATTTTCACGATATTATTTACCAAAATTATTATCGTTTTTGTTAACGACAACTCTCGAAATAAAGATATCGTTTCGTTAACGACGGCCCAAAAGCACGCTGGCAACGATATTTTTAGTGTTAATATCGTTAAGTATAACAACCCTAGCTGTGCATCAACGGTTTCTACCCTAGTACGGCTGCTGAGCCCTTCCAGAAAACTCTAATCGAGCATTTCCTTTTTTATAAAACTTAAGAAGATGAGCCGTCTTAAGCGTTTCAGCGCTTTTTTAGCGCAGAAATATTAATAATAATAAGGCCAACGAGCAATAGACAACGGATAGTAATAACAATATTAACAATAATAAATAATAATGATAATATTAATAATATTATTAATAATAAAAATATCAATAATAATAATAATAATAATAATAATAGTAATAATATTGTTAATAATAATAATTATCATTATTATAATAATAATGTTAATAATAGTAATTGTAATAATAATAATAATAATAATAATAATAATTAATAATAATAATAATAATAATAATAATATACAATAATAATAATATTAATCATAATAACAGCAATAATAATAATAATAATAATTATAATAATAATAATAATAATATCAATAATAATAATGATAATAATAATAATAATAATAATAATAATAATAATAATAATTATAATAATAACAATTGTGACAATAAGAATAATAATATGAATAATAATAATAATAATAAAAATAATAATATTAATAATAATAATAACATTGAAATTAATATTAATAACAATAATAATAATAAAAATATTAATAATAATAATAATGATAATAATATTACTAATAGTAATAATAATATTAATAATAATAATAATGATAATAATACTAATAATAATAATAATAATAATAATAATAATAATAATAATAATAATAATAATAATAATAATAATAATAATAATAATAATAATAATAATAATAATAATAATAATAATAATAATAATAAATAATAATAATATTAATAATAATAATATTAATAATAATAATAATAAAAATAATAATAATAATAATAATAATAATAATAATAATAATAATGATAATAATAATAATAATAATAATAATAATAATAATAATAATTATAATAATAATAATGATTAACCCACCAATAGGACATGTGCCAATCGTCATCAATGTCTTTACTGAAAAACTATATAAACACATGCTTGAGCATAGACAGTAAGTCTGCAACGAATCCCTTTTATTCTGCGTATGCTGCTGTGGACCGTCGATGACTAGTATTAAATATTAGTTAGCATTTATTAATAAAGCGTTGGCATCAGTGGACGTGCAACCGGACACATAAATTTGTGATTGTGACACTGTAATTCAGGAACTAATTGCACATACCGAAGACAAAAAAATTGTTTTAGAGAATTTTTTGCTCTACAAATTATTATCATTACATTTTTCAAGCATTTATGCTGATTTTTAGTAACGCTGAAAAAATTTATCAGTAATCGATATATGTTATAACGTTGCTCGAAAAGTCCTCACTCTCATTACTTGCGTCGAGTTCAGTGTAAAGAAATTTATAAATTATGCACATAAAAATTTTTTAATATCGTTCAGGCGAAATTGCAGTCCACAGAAATGTGTCCTAATCATAGATTTCACAGGTTGGATGGGTAATCAACTTACCAGAGATGGTTGGTCACCCATCTTTTGAAGCCAGAAAATTTATCAACTCCCTCTTGATCTTTTGCCGAAACTTTTTTTGGCCATTTTTAAGCGTTTTTGCCATATATCCAAAAATTGGAGTCATTTAATCCCTGCTCTAAAAATGGCTGGGCGGGGCCCTAAAAGCTACCGGCGTGTCCAAGTACATTATAGACCAGCGCCTAAAGTGCTACCTGTGAAGCCTTGTATGTGCTATAAACATACATTTGAGGTATGATGTAATCTCCGGATAAGAGCACTTGCGTTCCAGTACGAAAGCTGACCTTAATTAGTATCCAATGAGCAATAAGCAAGGCAAGTGTCGCGAGGCAAATATTCTTGCAAATGAGGAACCGTTTTCCTTTCACCGCCTTAATTTCAATTTATAAATCGAATTCCACAATAATGTGCCATTGAATATTAAACCGTGGTGTCATACAAACTGTTTCAATAGATTTCTCTAAATAATTTTTGAATGAAAGTTTTAATGCACAGAAAATCTGACGGTTTTTCTACGTTTTTTGACACATGGCCGTAGGTTTGTGGAAAGTCGTACCCGACAATTCGCCGAAACAATTTGTCCTTCACAATTTGTCTTTATCACAACTCGTCCACATCACAATTTGTCCCTCCACAATCTATCCACATTTCCTTATCTACAAATTGCAAGCGACATTTTCATAATACCTTGTTATTCATTTAAGTTCAGGCATGAATTTTAAAAAATATTCACTCACAACAAACTAACGGATTGCGCTGGCTCAATCCGTTGAAACATACATGTAACGGCCAAAAAACACTTAAGAGGTGCAAGAATTCAAAATTTTCAAACAATGGGGTCAATAATTTTCTGGCTTTGGGTGATGTTGGAGGACAGCAACCATTGGGTGGGGCTTCAGCCATTCCCCTGTTATATGTCTGCATTAAATTGATTGATAATAAGCTGTCATATGTTGTCGGCTTAATGTTTTTAGAAAAGTTTTAAATTTATGTCAAAACTTGTATGAAACAGACTCTAGTTACACGTTCGTGCCACTTTCATTTAACTATATGGGCACACTTAATGAAGCGTTGATGACAGATAAGACGTAGGTATTGACGATAAATGCAATGCAATCAGTTTATTAGTAAGGTTTAAGTCATTTATGTCTGTAAAAAGTGCATACTATTTCACAATAGTCTGGGCAATCAATAATGTTTTTTAATAAAGCAGTGAAGTCGTTTTAAGCAGTGATCGACTATTTCAAATAGATAACATTAAGCGATTTCAAATCGAATTTGTCAGATTGACTGGCTATCTAATTTCATTTTTTCACAATTCCAAATCTTAGATTCTATTCTAAAATCTTTCTTGCTCATTCTATTTTCTGGAGGCAATGTCATTGATATGTTGAGGAAGCATACACTCTACAGCATCAGTTGTGATTAGATCATTATTAATTGCTGCAACTCAAATACGTCTTACTGAGAAATCAGCTAAACATCTTAATCAGCTGATTGTACCACTTATCATCAACACATCTAATCAATGATCAACACATATTTAAACATGAGTAGGTATACGTACAGTGAGTGTAATAAAACTGTTTAACAAAAATTACTTATTGAAAACGCGGTAAATAATTTATAGAAACGACAAAATTCTTCATCAGAATCAATTTCATGAGAAATGCGTTCCAGGGACGAGTTGCGGATTATTGAAGTTATAAAGGGAGTGGAGAAGGAAAAAGTTAGCTATGCGCGCGAAAAATTTTTAGAATATGCTAAAAATCACACGTGCTTGATTCAACATCAAAATTGGATTATATTCTGTGGCCTAAGGAATTTGCGCTATAGGAAGAACTGATCAATCTGCATTAAAAAGGCGACAAGTCATTTTGTTCAACCTAATGTACACTCAAGTCCACGACTGATACTAAACTTGTGTGAACAGGTTATGAATCGAAGAATGTAGGAAATGTTAAAGAATATAAATTAGCGAGATAACCATGCAAACATTCAAAAGTGCATCTTAATAAAACAATTAGAATACCTAACATAGGATGCCAAAGCAAATCAACATCATCATGGTAGACTGGCATGCATAAACTGTAGGGAAAAATAATGAACAGCATGGTCTGAATGTCTAAATTTATCCACAGAGCCATTTACAATTAATGAATAACTATTATATAATTGGCAAGAAAAATTGGCGCTGATATTGAACAAAATCAGCCATATAGCACAATTCAAAGTTTCCCTATAATCTGCTCAGCCAAACAGTGAGGAATTTCCAGAGGCCGCAGAATTGACTTCGATTTTCGCCTTACTGAGAGAAGCCTGATTTCTAGCAGTGTCTTATGATTTTTTTGAATGCATAGCGAAAAACATTTGGCTAGCCAGGACTCGAACCTCGGCTTCCTGGTTACCGGCCAAGCGTTCTTCCAACTACACCACCTAGCCGTAATTCGAGAAACAAACTTTACGCCTGTGATACAAGGAAAGTCGGGGAGAAAGCTCCACCAGTACTAACCTCAACACAGTGTGCTGAATAGCGAAAAACATTTGGCTAGCCAGGACTCGAACCTGTGCTTCCTGGTTACCGGCCAAGCGTGCTTCCAACTACACCATCTAGCCGTAATTTGAGAAACAAACTTTACGCCTGTGATACAAGGAAAGTTGGGAGAAAGCTCCACCAGCACTAACCTCAACACAGTGTGCTGAATAGCAAAAAACATTTGGCTAGCCAGGACTCGAACCTGGGCTTCCTGGTTACCGGCCAAGCGTGCTTCCAACTACACCATCTAGCCGTAATTTGAGAAACAAACTTTACGTGACTTTTCCCAAGTCCCCTCCCTTTATATCTTCAATAATCCACAATCATAAGTTAATTCGTCCTTTTTTGTTTCAGCGGAACATTTTTTTCCAGTACCCTACTTTTCTTCAGCCTTATTTGTGTAATGTAATCCGTTAAATCATGCCGTAACTTGCTGAATGAAATGCTACAGTCGAGCAATGCAGAAGACAAGACTCCTCTTTTACGTCAACATCCGCTTTGCAAACAACACATTTATTACTCAACTATTTACCCTGATGTCATGGAGAAAATTTTTACAAAAAGTAACTTTCTATAATTTTCTAAAATTAAATTTGATTTTCAGAGTATGTTTTGGGCAACCATCCACAAAAGAAAATCTAAACTTAGATGCCTAATCCAGATTTTATGGAGAACAGGTTTAAAAAAAATTTACCCTGTACAGACACCTAAACCTCAATCCAACCATCATTGTGAACTTTAAGAAGTAGTAAGCTCACAAACCATACGCCTGGAAATGCGCCTGTGAAGACAGTGAATATTTGTAGCAGGTAATGTTAAGAATCGATGACAGAATAAAAAAAGAGAATATACAGCGAGCAACAAAAAATTCAAATTCTTAATTGTCATTAAAATACCAATTATAATGATAAGGTCATTTTAACAATGTGGTTCAATAAACTTTTACTTCATATGTAATTCAATATCCGTGAACGAAATATTACACAGAATGTGGCATATATTTCAGCATACTACTGAATATTAAGATTTGGTAATTCTCACATGTCAATACACATTATGTGTAGAATACCTGTTCCATTCGGTCATAGTGTACACATAACGCTTCATATTAGTCCCCGATGATTCAACCTTTAACTAATTTGGTCATAAAGTATGTACAGTGTTTATTCATGAAAGAATCGATTTTATCATACTTGGCCACGTTGTTCCTTACATGTTTATCACAGCGAGCGCGAATTTTATGAATTTCGCACTCGCCCCACTACACCTATAATGAGACACATCTGGGAGGTACGCTTTTTTAGAAAGATAGAGAATAATAAAGGTTGTGCGCTCTTTTTTCACTCAATATAGAGTTTGTAATTAGCATGTAAAGTTTTGGTGCAACGTTATAACACATAGTGAATTTTAATGGTTTTTTCAAACGCGTGTACTCAATCCTCTGTAAATTCCTCATACGATCTAATAGTATAGCATTGTAGAGGATAGAAGTCCTTAGATATAAATTTTTTGTTTTCCGAGTTTCCGTTTAGTTCTCCAATGGGAGTGTAAGGAGAAGTGGTGAATGGCAAAGAAAATGCTCTGATGGAACAAAAAAGGTGAATATACCTACTTGAAATTGAGCTCTATCAATGATGTAAAGAGAGAAGACTAGGAAAAAGCTACCGATGCCTACAGAAGTCAGAAAGAAAAATATGCTAAAGTTTGGCATCCAAGCCTACAGAATTGCAAATAATATAGTGCGAGTGTGCGTACCTATATTACACTTCGACCTCATTAAAAAGTGACTCCCAAATAGGACACTTCTGTATTGTGCGTTTTTTTAATAGTTAGATAATGAAAAAAGTTTGACGCCGCTATTTTTTAATTTTTTATACTTTTACTCAATTTGTAAAGAGCGTGTAAACTTTTACTGTAGCGTTATAACATATAGGTACTTTTTTAAATTTTGGTCGGTCACACGACTTTTCTAACTTAGTTATGCATTCTCTTTAGTCTGCTTTTTCTAATTGCAGCCAGTTGAGTAAGCCTGAATAAGATATTTTTTGTTTTTTTCAATTATTTATATTTAGAGTGACAGTGTGAAGAGTATAAACATCTAAGGGTTAAAAAACTAATTTCAGTCGAGTTTTCGACTTGTTTATGTCTGCCGAATGCTTTGAATGAGAGTTCCCAAAAAACCTATCCAGGGAAATATACTACGGATCAAGAACTACCTTTGGCTTATAGCAGCAAACTTTCTTACACTCAAAGCGGAGTTAGATCTAGGGGTTCAAACTTTACACTCCAGTGGACGGTGTAAAAACAGATTTTGTCTCAGATTTATCTGTCAACTGTTTCGCAAGTTGGAATAAATTGAATAAAACAGAAATAAATTACCTTCTAAGAGCTACAAGTCGCAGTGAACCGCGTTTGAAAAAAACGCAATATTGAGTTATTTATGAGGTGTAAAGTTCGAAATCAGGGGTGTAGAATGAGCGAAAAATCACGGTTTTTCCCTATGTTGATTGGTAATTATCTCAAATATCTTGTGGAATAGCAGTTTCACGCATACAAACTTACTACGATTTTAAGGCACAAACTGGCCCCAAGCTAATTTCTTTAAACCAAAGGGGGAGTTGTATTCAGATTTTTAAAGTTTACTATATCATGGATGATGAAAAATACGTTTTTGTCCCTTTTATATATATATCACTATTATCTCCATTTAGAAGTCAGGATCAGTCGAATAAAATAAAAATAAAGCGCTTTCTGAGGGGTACACGCCACAGCAAATTTAGTTTGTTTACATAAATTTTAAGCTTTTATGGAAGGTGTAAAGTCAAAAATTGGGTGTGTCAAACGCGTTTCTATCTTGTTTTCTTCTACCAACTTCTCCGGTTGAGTCTAGACCTGATCACCCATCTCAAAAAGTGCCAAGAGTCAAGCGTTATACGTCAGTTTGGTGAGTCTGTTTACACTCAACAGTAATGTGAAGAAGTGTACATCTAATGTATATTTGTTTTCACGCCATGGTTAAGACTTAATTTCACCAAAAATGTTGATCGTAATATCAGAGTAATATCAGAATACGAATCCGACTGAATTCTTTTTTAAAGACTGTGGTATTGTTTTTAAAAAGTTCTACATAACGTCAGAATGAACAATCTGATCATTGCTTTTCTCTACACACAGTAGTTGTTTAAAGTTTGCACTGTTCACTTATTGTCAATGTTTAGTTTACACTACAAATTTGTTTTCTTCCAGAGCGTTGCAAAACTTCAATTTCTCTAAGAATATGTTCTGTAAAGTCCGAATTACGAATCTCACTGTATGTTTTCTTTACACCCAGTGGTTATGTTAAGTTTACACTAAAAATTAAATCTAGATTAAGAGCGTTGCAGAAGCTTAATTTTTCTAAAATGTTTCATGTAACATCAGGATTACGAATCGGAACATAAGTGTTCTTTACTCCTAATATTTGCGTAAAGTTCATGCTGAAAACCTTTGATCTGTTTAAATAAGTTAAATCTGTCTTGTTTAAAAATATTGCTGATGTTCAGAACAATATTGTGTTCCGCATTCTTGGACTACTCTCATTATTGTGGCATCCGTATGTGTTTACTGACTGATTTACTCAAATCATGCTAAATAAAAGTAGGGTACTAGCAAAGAAAAATGCTCTGATGGAATAAAAAAGACGAATATACTCGGGATTGTGGATTATTAAAGATGTAAGAGGACGGGACTAGGAAAAAGCCACCTATGTATACGCCTAAAGTCGCAGAGTCTGTTAAAAATCAATTGATTAGTGTACACAATCCTTGCGGGCATGCAAGTGTACACACCTAAGTAGTTAGAAGGGGGTCCCTGGGGCGCAATGGTTAAGGATAGGACAATGCTTAAGCATAGGCAAAGTAGGCGGAGTTTGCACCCTGGCTTTTCTCAGGGTGCAGATTGGTATACTAATGTTTTAGTACACTAATAATGAAGGTTAACCCGGGCACGCCCAAACCCGTGTACTAAAAATTTGGTAGACTAATAAATAGTTAACCTGGGCGAGCCCAAATTGGTGTACTAAAATTTTGGTATACTAAAAATAGTTAGGGACTGCAAACCCTGAATTTAAGCCTAAGTGTAAAGTGAAGAGGCCGGAGGGTCGCCTAAGTGTAAACTAAGCCTAAGCGCAAAGTACCCTCATATCTAAGCCTAAGTAAATAATATGGAGTGCAAATTAAAGAGGTTGGGAAGTCAGGCTAGGGATATGAATCCCAGCCCATTTAGGCCTAAGCTAAGCCTAAGTGTAAACTGAGCCAGTCCTGTAGTAGTTGACCTGAGTGGGGGTGTAAATATAAACATATGCTAACTGTCTTATCCCTAAGCCTAAAAAACCAGGGTGGAGGTGTAGCCTAAACAAAAAGCACCAACAAGCATAAGTTAAGCTAGTCCTAAAAATGTGAAATAGCTGACCCAAATGGGGGTGTAAATTAAGTTTAAGCACTGATTAAGATGAATTTCGAGTATCCTAGATCAAATCATATAAGATACATATGCAACAATAATGGGGGATATGCCCAGAAGGGCATGCAATGTTGAACGCAAATTGATATAAATAATTGTTTTTAATAATGGTTTTCAATAATTGATGTAATCATAATCATCATATAAACTAAACAAAATGACGTCTTGTCCAGTCACGCTGTGTTTCAAGACAGGTACTGGCCAGAGGAACGAAATAAACAAAAAATGATCATCAGAATTTTTATAAATTAGGTACACGGGTTATAAGATCATAATGATTATCAGTAGAATATAGATTGATAACTTTGTCGGCTTCAGGTCCTTCATAAATTTTGCTGCCATTGCAGTATACATTGAGCTGATAAATGGGTATCAAAACATTTTGAATTTTTTTAACAGCTTCTAAATCATATGTCTCCGCTGCAAGATTCAAACTTGCCTTGCTCAGTAATTCTCGGGCTAATTGCTTCTGTTTTGTATAACGATTTTTATCACCTTTTCTAACGGCTTCCCAGTCAGAACTGTTCTCTAATTTAGCAATTCCAGTAACAACTGCACGAGGTAAAGACAGGTTATCATTTGATGTAATTTTAATGAAAGCACCACCAGACTTGCAAAATTCCTTAACGTCCTTTTGCAAGCCAGTGCCCCATTGTGCATTTATATCAACAATAATGACTTGCCAGATCATGGCTTCACTTAAACAAAAATCTTTCTTTGACTGGGCTACACGTTCAATGAGGCTGAGAATTTGTTCAGCATTAATGTTCTGAGCTGTAGTAAACGGAACTAACACAGACGAATATAAACACGGATGTTTTATTTCAATACCGACCATGCAGTCGGGAGGGTGATCATGCAATAGTCTCCTAATAACATCTTTAAAAATTAAATTCAAAATACGATAAATATCAGTCCATTGATTCATTTTCTCGAACTTTAAAGTGTACGCTTTTGCAAAAGAATTGAATTTTTTAGCATGAATGGGTTTATGAAGTTCATTTAGAGTGTAAAATTCATTAATATCCATATTTTTATTCATCGTTACAAATAAAATTTGCGTTTTTGCTATTATTTGGTTATATATGCTCTACATGAAACATCAAATTCACGGGTTTAAGCGAAACATGCCCAAACACGCCCAAGGATTAACAATCTTCATTTAACTAAAAGTGGTTGTACAACTAAATTAATTTTACATATATGTCATCAAAAGACTAATCTTTTATCAAACTCAAACGTTATTTTTCATTTGAAAAGTATGTTTTATCCTGAATATGCTCATTTTTGAAAGGCTGCCACTATTTTAGTGAAATTATGGGATTGTGGCCAGTGCAGTTGAGATGAATCAGGCAGAAATGTACAGATAATCTCTAAAAATAGTAAATTTTAGAGTCCACAAAGTATATGTTACGCAGGAAATTATGCGTTAGAGTTCCATTTGACTATATTTGGGACAGTTTTCTCACTATATTTTATATATTTTCTAATTTTTGACTATATATTTTAGATATTTTGGCTGATTTCATAAAAAATTGTATAAATGAATTATATATTGCAGAAAGTAGAGGCTGTCGAACCCAAGAGGTGATACAAAAGAGAAAGCTGAAAATAATTGTTGAATAGAAAAACACAATAAAATTAAAAAACAGTTGATATAGTATGACCTAAGGTAGAATATATTTAGAAACTTACAGCATGCTTAGTGAAATTGTAAAGAAATAATCAGAGTAATGTAGCATTTCTGAGATTAAATTATGCATTCCAATGGAACATTTTGGAGGATGAAAGGTCAAAACAAGAAATAATATGGTAAAAAACTCGAAAAGGCATAGTTATTAGCTATATCTTGTATGATTTATGATTGAATTTGACTGAAGTTCATACAAAACGATGGATAAAACCAAACTTGCTACACCTTAGATGTATAAAGGATTCCACAGGGTGTATTAGCTAGAATATAGTCAACTAAAAGTGGCAAATGATAGAAATATTATAGTAAGTGTTACTAGCAATTAGATTTGAAACTGAAAATTCTTAGAAAAAAGTATACATAACCGAGAATTCTATGATGTACTGGTATCCTAGAAAGCTTTCTGTTTCTTCTTACACACGCATTTCAATGATTCTGAGGCTCACACAAGGTTTTTAAAGACCTTTTTGTGTTATGTGTGTATTAATTTTATGGGAAAAACAGCAATTTATTGTTTTGCCAAGCAAAAAAAAAATTGTTGAACTATATTGAATATAACGGTGTCTACCTAACCATATGTGCTCATAAAAAAAGAAATTATGACCCCCATAGGCGATTTTATGCTATTTTGGGCCGCTCACACGCACTGAGTGCATGAGAATCATCATCTTTCTGCTTCATTATATAAGCTAGCAAAGAAAAAGGATCAAAAAATAACATTATTCATGGCTCACTTAGCACACATATCATAGGAGCATGACGTCAGGGGGGACAGTGAAAGGTGAAATCGCAATTTTTGGTCGTACAGGGCAAAATTTGGAATTTTTGATAAATTAGTTACATTTTCAGGCATTATTATATCAAAACTGTTTAAAAATGCACTGTTTTTGGCCTAAATTGCCCGCCATTCTTAACTTTTGGACTCTCCATTAGGATAATATTCCCCTTTTACCCTATTGTGCATGTATGACATAATCACTTTTTACTAAATTACACACAAATAAATCAAAAAAAGTACTTATCTAGAAATTTCATGATATTTTAGCTGATTTACAGCAAAAATGTAGCCAGAAAATGTTGAAACGCTGAGGATATTAGCTTCATGAAACAGGCATTGGTGAAAAATGATGTACGAATACTATGTTTAACTAAAAAACATTAGGAAATAGCAAATATAATGTATGTTCGTGATAATTAATGCTGAAATTGCCGGATGAATGAAGCACTAATTAGTTATTGGTTACAAAAATACACACATTCACCTACAAAATGAGTGAAAAACTATGGAAACTACCTATTTTCTATAAGATTATGCCAACAAGGAGTCTTAAATATTTAGGAAAATTGAAGAATTTTTACAAGTTTATGTAATTTATTGTTTCTTAGGCACACAGGAAAAATAACAATGTATGCGTTTTAAATAAAATTTTTGTTTTTAGAAATTAGGGTAGAGGATTATAAGGTAGAGGGATAATTCCCCAACGTACAACAGGCTATAAATTTAATTCATGCACAAGCTTATGTATTTGATGCTCAGCAGTGTTTAAAGTAAGATTTAACCAAATGGCGCGCCCTTCTGGACTCAAATTTCGCCACATTTTGGATTAAAGAGGCGCTTTGATTTCTTGCATGGATTTTTCCAAGTTTATGGCAAAATACCAAAAAGCGCGCAATTTTCGTCTACCTGTGAGCTCATGCATATAAGAGTAGTTTGCAGCGGCTAGTTTCCACTGTGCTTTATAGTCGGCACAAAAACGTTCCCAAAAATAGGACGCCACACAGGCTAAGTCATAGTTACTATAGCCATCGTGTATGAAATGGTAGGCCAGCTGAGAGCAAAAAAATTGAAAACATTCTTCAGCCATCATGCATACATAACTTTTTAAATATACTCTGATATTTATAATCTTAATTTTATTACAAAAGGTGGTTTCTTTTCTTTAGCTGTAGCCTTAGTTTCAGCTAGCTGACAATGTGAGAAAATACTGCTCTCTGGTGGTGCTCAAATATATTCTACGTATTTGTACACATTTGTATGTAAAAAATGCGTTGAAAGAGCCGTGCTCAACAAATTACTGAGATATATGCTTTGTAGTTTTCTGAAATTATGCAATAATATAGCACACAAAATGCGACAAATTATCATTTTCGCACATAGATCTAGTAAGGAAAAATCAGAAAATAGCGAATATAATGTATATTTGTGATAATTAATGATAAAACTGCCTTACATATGAAGCACTAGCTAGTTATTTGATAACAAAACTGCATGGTGAAAAGGCATTAATCAACCAAATGTGCAAAAAGCTAGCAAAATTAGCCGTTTTCTATGAGATTATGCTAGCAAGGTGTCACAAACATTTAGGAGAATCGAGGAATTTCTCTACTTAGCGTAATAATTATGATAACAGGAGAACAGAGCTGCATGATTATTTTTAAATTTTTTGTGAAGATCACTTGAATTATGGTCATAGTTCAATACAATATTGCGTGGAATGTATTAGAAATTGGAAAAAAGAGTTGATTATATGCTTTTTTTATCTTTATTGCATGCTTATCTAGTCAAAAATTGGATTCTTTTAATATGATTTTGTTTGTTTTGTTGTCTAAATATTGCCTAAAATATACAACTTTAATGGGAAACAGGCGAAAATAGATGTAAAAAACACAAAATGCCTACACAGGGTGGTTTTAAATAGTGATTAAAAGGCTAAAAATTGAAAGTCAAACACTTTGGACCCTAATTTTGCTACCAGCAATGGTGTAGTGAAACGATGTTTTTTGCTATGCCTGGTAAATTGTTTGAAAAATGCGTTTTTTTATGACAAGAAGATTTACAGAGATGGCTCATTATTTTTAAATTTTCACTTTACTAGCAAAAACTTGCACGTTTTTTGACAAAGTTTTGGGAAGATCACTTAAATTTTTTACTATAATTCAATGCAATACTGTGTAAAATGCATTTTGTTGCCTAAATATGGACTAAAATATACAATTTTTATGAGCGGCATGGGGCGGCGGCGGCGGCGGACGCAAATTGGTGTACCGAAATTCTGATGGCGGTTTGATGAGTCATTAGTGTACTCATTCTTGATATAAATAAGGATGACTGCAACAAATCATTTCATTTGTCTTCAAGATGTCGACTATATTTTGCGTTAGAATTTATCCAACAAAGTCTAATTTCTACAGTATCGATGAAATAAGTGTAAAAATAGTTGATAGATTGGTATTTGTGGAAGCAAAAAAAGAGTTTGGGTTGAAAGGGCAGAATTTTGCACGACATTCATTCAAATGCTGTCATTTATTGCCGCCAAAAATTAATTTCCAGGATGTAAAGGCTTATTACAATAACTCTGTTGTTTGTATTTCGACCGAGAAAAATGGAGAAAATGAATTGAAAATAAATACCTTCAGTGCCCAGAATTGCCGTACTAAACGCCCGATCATTGAATCGCCTCCCACTCCGGCCAACAATTTTGAGCTGTTTATTGAAGGCCTGAAGAAGATTGATATGCTACCCGCCAATGTTTTGCACACTGATTATTATTAGGTATTTTGTGTTTATTAATTTACTAAATAAAATTTTAGGTTATTAATAATTTTTCTCCCAAGACGTGGGACAAATTTGGGGATGTCTCGGTCGGTTTTCCTCTATGCACAGATTGATGCATCAGAATTTAGGTACACCAATTTGCGTCCGCCGCCGCCGCCGCCCCATGCCGCTCATAAAAATTGTATATTTTAGTCCATATTTAGGCAGCAAAATGCATTTTACACAGTATTGCATTGAATTATAGTAAAAAATTTAAGTGATCTTCCCAAAACTTTGTCAAAAAACGTGCAAGTTTTTGCTAGTAAAGTGAAAATTTAAAAATAATGAGCCATCTCTGTAAATCTTCTTGTCATAAAAAAACGCATTTTTCAAACAATTTACCAGGCATAGCAAAAAACATCGTTTCACTACACCATTGCTGGTAGCAAAATTAGGGTCCAAAGTGTTTGACTTTCAATTTTTAGCCTTTTAATCACTATTTAAAACCACCCTGTGTAGGCATTTTGTGTTTTTTACATCTATTTTCGCCTGTTTCCCATTAAAGTTGTATATTTTAGGCAATATTTAGACAACAAAACAAACAAAATCATATTAAAAGAATCCAATTTTTGACTAGATAAGCATGCAATAAAGATAAAAAAGCATATAATCAACTCTTTTTTCCAATTTCTAATACATTCCACGCAATATTGTATTGAACTATGACCATAATTCAAGTGATCTTCACAAAAAATTTAAAAATAATCATGCAGCTCTGTTCTCCTGTTATCATAATTATTACGCTAAGTAGAGAAATTCCTCGATTCTCCTAAATGTTTGTGACACCTTGCTAGCATAATCTCATAGAAAACGGCTAATTTTGCTAGCTTTTTGCACATTTGGTTGATTAATGCCTTTTCACCATGCAGTTTTGTTATCAAATAACTAGCTAGTGCTTCATATGTAAGGCAGTTTTATCATTAATTATCACAAATATACATTATATTCGCTATTTTCTGATTTTTCCTTACTAGATCTATGTGCGAAAATGATAATTTGTCGCATTTTGTGTGCTATATTATTGCATAATTTCAGAAAACTACAAAGCATATATCTCAGTAATTTGTTGAGCACGGCTCTTTCAACGCATTTTTTACATACAAATGTGTACAAATACGTAGAATATATTTGAGCACCACCAGAGAGCAGTATTTTCTCACATTGTCAGCTAGCTGAAACTAAGGCTACAGCTAAAGAAAAGAAACCACCTTTTGTAATAAAATTAAGATTATAAATATCAGAGTATATTTAAAAAGTTATGTATGCATGATGGCTGAAGAATGTTTTCAATTTTTTTGCTCTCAGCTGGCCTACCATTTCATACACGATGGCTATAGTAACTATGACTTAGCCTGTGTGGCGTCCTATTTTTGGGAACGTTTTTGTGCCGACTATAAAGCACAGTGGAAACTAGCCGCTGCAAACTACTCTTATATGCATGAGCTCACAGGTAGACGAAAATTGCGCGCTTTTTGGTATTTTGCCATAAACTTGGAAAAATCCATGCAAGAAATCAAAGCGCCTCTTTAATCCAAAATGTGGCGAAATTTGAGTCCAGAAGGGCGCGCCATTTGGTTAAATCTTACTTTAAACACTGCTGAGCATCAAATACATAAGCTTGTGCATGAATTAAATTTATAGCCTGTTGTACGTTGGGGAATTATCCCTCTACCTTATAATCCTCTACCCTAATTTCTAAAAACAAAAATTTTATTTAAAACGCATACATTGTTATTTTTCCTGTGTGCCTAAGAAACAATAAATTACATAAACTTGTAAAAATTCTTCAATTTTCCTAAATATTTAAGACTCCTTGTTGGCATAATCTTATAGAAAATAGGTAGTTTCCATAGTTTTTCACTCATTTTGTAGGTGAATGTGTGTATTTTTGTAACCAATAACTAATTAGTGCTTCATTCATCCGGCAATTTCAGCATTAATTATCACGAACATACATTATATTTGCTATTTCCTAATGTTTTTTAGTTAAACATAGAGTTACGTGTGGAAAAATGCTAATTTATCTCATTTTTTGCGCTAGAATTCCGTGTTGAGTGAAGATGGAGAGCATGATCAATCTGCAGAAGGGGTAAAAAATTGCGTTTTTTGGGTCTAAACGCCCTCAAAAATCAATATAAATGCTAAAACAGCGGTGAAGAATATTTTCAATCTTCTATAATAAATTATCAACTGCTAGTTCATGAAATAAAGTTATAACGTATGCACGTACGGTGGTGATTGATGTATGTACATATCAAGCTTGAGCTCATCCTTTCATTAATTTGTTAGAATGCATACTGTATTGAAGGTATACATGCAGATTTAGAATTATCCGCCTGAGATATTATTGTTTATACCGTGTTGTGCATCAAAACCCGTGAATTGATGTGGAATTATTCAAATTTCGAATTATCTTCAGCACATCTTCGCCACATTTAATAAATTTCGTTTGTGCTCTTTGAGACATACATAGATAATACTTCTTTGTGTTTTGACCTTGTGATAATATGTACTTAAAATACAGTTAAGTGATGTGTGCCGCATGAATACCTGCATAGAAAGAAATGTTAAATGAGCCTGAATTGGCTTATATTTCAGAAATAATATCAGAAATATATGGCAAAAAGTGCATTTTCTAACTTTTTTGAAAATGCCCACTGGCCACATTAACATCACAGTAGCCTAGCTTTTTAAAAAAATCATCTCTATCGGGTTAAAATTACATAGAAAACTGGAGCAAAACAATGAAAACTTGTAGCTTTTCTGATAATGACATGCTTTCTCAATCTTTCTGTGCATCAACTTGCTTGAATTTCTTGATTTTATGCAATAAGATATAGATTTTAAATGAAATTTTAGCCATATTTGTCGAAAATTATATTAAAGCACAAAAAATCATAAGAATTTCGCATAGTGTGATCAAGAATTCTGCAATGTGTGAGAAAAAATGGGTAAATTTTGTGTGAACTTATAAGATTAATTCACTTTGTAAAAAAATATGCTTATTTCACATGCTTCTTTTGAAGAAGAATATTACAGGTTGAACCAGAACATACAAAGATATCTACGAAATTTTGAGGCTAAGACGCCGACAGTTGTGTGTAGGAAATACATACAATTTTCCCGAATTTTCACCCAATCGGCCCTAAACCATTGCTGCATTTTTTTGTCATTATTCTGCATTGTCAATATGCTAGTGGAGCTCATCCTTGTCTTTTTGTCTTCTGAAATTAAATTAAATGAAGTAGAAAAACACATTTTACTGATTTTTGAAATAGTCTCCAACACCCCCATGTGTTGGGTTTTTTGAATTATATGCTATATGAGATTTAATATTTCTTCCTTGGGTGACGCCAAAAGCAATATCATCAAAAGATTTGACTATAACAGAGTGATATTGTGATTTTTTAGGCTTACTGGCATGTTTGCGCAAGTTTTGTTTACAAAAATATAATGATTTTCTAGCATTTTCTGAAAATTTTAGGTATTTTGTGCACACATTGTACCTTACTTCTCCTGAACATTGAAGTAATTTACACGGTATACTGTAAAGCTGCACTTACTTCACACTATTCGTACATCATTTTTCACCAATGCCTGTTTCATGAAGCTAATATCCTCAGCGTTTTAACATTTTCTGGCTACATTTTTGCTGTAAATTAGCTAAAATATCATGAAATTTCTAGATAAGTACTTTTTTTGGATTTATTTGTGTGTAATTTAGTAAAAAAGTGATTATGTCATACATGCACAATAGGGTAAAAGGGGAATATTATCCTAATGGAGAGTCCAAAAGTTAAGAATGGCGGGCAATTTAGGCCAAAAACAGTGCATTTTTAAACAGTTTTGATATAATAATGCCTGAAAATGTAACTAATTTATCAAAAATTCCAAATTTTGCCCTGTACGACCAAAAATTGCGATTTCACCTTTCACTGTCCCCCCTGACGTCATGCTCCTATGATATGTGTGCTAAGTGAGCCATGAATAATGTTATTTTTTGATCCTTTTTCTTTGCTAGCTTATATAATGAAGCAGAAAGATGATGATTCTCATGCACTCAGTGCGTGTGAGCGGCCCAAAATAGCATAAAATCGCCTATGGGGGTCATAATTTCTTTTTTTATGAGCACATATGGTTAGGTAGACACCGTTATATTCAATATAGTTCAACAATTTTTTATTTTTTTTTGCTTGGCAAAACAATAAATTGCTGTTTTTCCCATAAAATTAATACACACATAACACAAAAAGGTCTTTAAAAACCTTGTGTGAGCCTCAGAATCATTGAAATGCGTGTGTAAGAAGAAACAGAAAGCTTTCTAGGATACCAGTACATCATAGAATTCTCGGTTATGTATACTTTTTTCTAAGAATTTTCAGTTTCAAATCTAATTGCTAGTAACACTTACTATAATATTTCTATCATTTGCCACTTTTAGTTGACTATATTCTAGCTAATACACCCTGTGGAATCCTTTATACATCTAAGGTGTAGCAAGTTTGATTTTATCCATCGTTTTTTATGAACTTCAGTCAAATTCAATCATAAATCATACAAGATATAGCTAATAACTATGCCTTTTCGAGTTTTTTACCATATTATTTCTTGTTTTGACCTTTCATCCTCCAAAATGTTCCATTGGAATGCATAATTTAATCTCAGAAATGCTACATTACTCTGATTATTTCTTTACAATTTCACTAAGCATGCTGTAAGTTTCTAAATATATTCTACCTTAGGTCATACTATATCAACTGTTTTTTAATTTTATTGTGTTTTTCTATTCAACAATTATTTTCAGCTTTCTCTTTTGTATCACCTCTTGGGTTCGACAGCCTCTACTTTCTGCAATATATAATTCATTTATACAATTTTTTATGAAATCAGCCAAAATATCTAAAATATATAGTCAAAAATTAGAAAATATATAAAATATAGTGAGAAAACTGTCCCAAATATAGTCAAATGGAACTCTAACGCATAATTTCCTGCGTAACATATACTTTGTGGACTCTAAAATTTACTATTTTTAGAGATTATCTGTACATTTCTGCCTGATTCATCTCAACTGCACTGGCCACAATCCCATAATTTCACTAAAATAGTGGCAGCCTCTCAAAAATGAGCATATTCAGGATAAAACATACTTTTCAAATGAAAAATAACGTTTGAGTTTGATAAAAGATTAGTCTTTTGATGACATATATGTAAAATTAATTTAGTTGTACAACCACTTTTAGTTAAATGAAGATTGTTAATCCTTGGGCGTGTCTGGGCATGTTTCGCTTAAACACGTGAATTTGATGTTTCATGTAGAGCATATATAACCAAATAATAGCAAAAACGCAAATTTTATTTGTAACGATGCATAAAAATATGGATATTAATGAATTTTACACTCTAAATGAACTTCATAAACCCATTCATGCTAAAAAATTCAATTCTTTTGCAAAAGCGTACACTTTAAAGTTCGAGAAAATGAATCAATGGACTGATATTTATCGTATTTTGAATTTAATTTTTAAAGATGTTATTAGGAGACTATTGCATGATCACCCTCCCGACTGCAAGGTCTGTATTGAAATAAAACATCCGCGTTTATATTCGTCTGTGTTAGTTCCGTTTACTACAGCTCAGAACATTAATGCTGAACAAATTCTCAGCCTCATTGAACGTGTAGCCCAGTCAAAGAAAGATTTTTGTTTAAGTGAAGCCATGATCTGGCAAGTCATTATTGTTGGAACAGTTCTGACTGGGAAGCCGTTAGAAAAGGTGATAAAAATCGTTATACAAAACAGAAGCAATTAGCCCGAGAATTACTGAGCAAGGCAAGTTTGAATCTTGCAGCGGAGACATATGATTTAGTAGCTGTTAAAAAATTCAAAATGTTTTGATACCCATTTATCAGCTCAATGTATACTGCAATGGCAGCAAAATTTATGAAGGACCTGAAGCCGACAAAGTTATCAATCTATATTCTACTGATAATCATTATGATCTTATAACCCGTGTACCTAATTTATAAAAATTCTGATGATCATTTTTTGTTTATTTCGTTCCTCTGGCCATTACCTGTCTTGAAACACAGCGTGACTGGACAAGACGTCATTTTGTTTAGTTTATATGATGATTATGATTACATCAATTATTGAAAACCATTATTAAAAACAATTATTTATATCAATTTGCGTTCAACATTGCATGCCCTTCTGGGCATATCCCCCATTATTGTTGCATATGTATCTTATATGATTTGATCTAGGATACTCGAAATTCATCTTAATCAGTGCTTAAACTTAATTTACACCCCCATTTGGGTCAGCTATTTCACATTTTTAGGACTAGCTTAACTTATGCTTGTTGGTGCTTTTTGTTTAGGCTACACCTCCACCCTGGTTTTTTAGGCTTAGGGATAAGACAGTTAGCATATGTTTATATTTACACCCCCACTCAGGTCAACTACTACAGGACTGGCTCAGTTTACACTTAGGCTTAGCTTAGGCCTAAATGGGCTGGGATTCATATCCCTAGCCTGACTTCCCAACCTCTTTAATTTGCACTCCATATTATTTACTTAGGCTTAGATATGGGGGTACTTTGCGCTTAGGCTTAGTTTACACTTAGGCGACCCTCCGGCCTCTTCACTTTACACTTAGGCTTAAATTCAGGGTTTGCAGTCCCTAACTATTTTTAGTATACCAAAATTTTAGTACACCAATTTGGGCTCGCCCAGGTTAACTATTTATTAGTCTACCAAATTTTTAGTACACGGGTTTGGGCGTGCCCGGGTTAACCTTCATTATTAGTGTACTAAAACATTAGTATACCAATCTGCACCCTGAGAAAAGCCAGGGTGCAAACTCCGCCTACTTTGCCTATGCTTAAGCATTGCCTATCCTTAACCATTGCGCCCCAGGGACCCCCTTCTAACTACTCACCTACAACAAGTCTGCTTACGTAAGCTTAATTGTTTCCTACTGAAACCAACAGTTTCTTTGATTGTCTCGATGCATCGATGTTTGCTATTTCATTCAATTGATTTACAAAGTCGTTCTTAGTTTACTCCATCTAGCATCCCATAGCTACTGCATAGCCACCTTGCTGCTTTTTGAATCGTTTTTGGTTCAATACTCCATTTCAATCTGCAGGCCGCAATCTATACTTCGATTTTTCGATTTTTAGCGTTGATTAGAGAAAGTTTGATTTTTAACAGATTTCGCGGACTTAGGCGTGCACATAGGTAGCTTTTTCCAAGCCCTGTCCCTTTATATCCCTAATGATCCACTATCCCTAGTATATTCGCCTTTTTTCTATCGGAGCATTTTTCTTTGCTAGTCAAAATATGATGCAGTGATTGAAAGCATGCTGGCTTATTAATCGTTTCTGCTAGGGAAGTCCTGAGCCCCGGCCCTGGTGCCGACTCTTATGTCCCGGCCCCTGGGCTGGGGCTAAAACATCTGTAATTGCAAAGCTCTAAGATTTTCTTTCAAATCAATCTTGGAAATTATAAAAAACCAAAGAAATGGTATATTTCGGGATACTGACGAATTCAAATGACGAAATTTGATCGTTAAATTGTTAAATTGAATACTGGCGATGGCTGTGTTGGGACGGTGGCCGTGTTGGGACGGTGGCCGTGTTGGGACGGTGGCCGTGTTGGGACTGGTGGCCATGTTGGGACGTTACCCTTGCAACGAACGTATTGACTTCGACCTACTTTATGTACTACATAATGTCCAGTTAGTAACGTGGGATTTTTTAGGGAGAGGTGGTCCGTACTCAAAGCTTTTCAAAAGAGTCAAAAATAAAAAACCCATCCACTCACTTGCAAACTAACGCTTTTTTGCTGTTTTATAATGTGAATTTTTAGTTAACATGATTACTGGTTTAGAAATTTTGCAAAAAATTTTACAACTCCAAACAATTTTGTGCACAAAAGGTTTAAATTTCATTAATTTCAGCTAAAACTTGGCGCGAAGCCCCGAAAAATTCGTTGAATTTTAACAGAAAGACGTTTTAAGACTCGAATTATTTGTTGTTTTCTGTTGCATTAAAGCATTTAGTGTATAATGCAATTTTTTAGAATAGCGTGCTAAAAAATAAAAGAAAATTACAAAATATGGCTTGATCGAGAAAGTGAATAAACGTAAAAAAAGCATCTATTGGTGTTAAATATATGGAATGATGACAGTTGACAGCCAGAAATTGCTGCACAATAAATATGCATTCTTTATCTTGCCACTAATGGGAGGGGCAGCCGCGACACCCAGTAGCTCTCTCTTGAATGTGCCCCTGCATATATCAAAAAATGGAATCAAACTCGAAATAGAGCATGTATAATGAAATGATAGAAAGGCTCAGAATTAATATGAAAAAATAGGGACTGGATGATAGACAATTTCCTGATTTTGACAGTATTATTAAAAACATCGAAAATTGTGAAATCCGCATTTTATTTTATATCAGATTTGTTACTAATTGAATTCGCTTTTCACACAGCACAAAATTTAAACCTACTCAGAATTCTTATACTCCTACAATACCAAACCAAGAAAAACCAAACAATTTACAGAAATAATTCTGATCGCTATCAAAGTTACCTTTTACAAAATAAAATGGAAAAACTTAATCCTTATCGTTTTAACCCTTTCATTCGGAAACCGGATATAAGTATAATATACAATTCACTTAACCCTCAAGGGTTAAATTAACCCTGGACTTAAGTTAACCGCCCAGATCTACGATTTCTTGACTTCTGTGACGATTGCAGTGTTGTCCACTAAACATATGTCAATTTTTAATTTTGTCTTCTCATAGATTGTTGTGTTGGAATGTTGGTTTTATTCGTTTAACAGAGGCTAGTGGCAAAGTTAATTTATCTTGATATGATTAGCAAGAATTTTCAGCTTTGCCCAGCAGGATCCTGCTTAATCCCAGCTAACAGTGTAATTAAATGACTAGTATGATTAATTATCTTTTGATGTCTTCAAGGCCTATCTGTTAAAGGAAATCTGAAAATTTCACTAAAATTCTGCTTTACCGAAAACAATCCAAACTTAACAGTAAGGCCTGATAACTAAGAATATTGAAAAATCAACTCAATAATTTCTGTCACAGCCTTTTCATTTGATTCATAAAAATATAGTTATTATATGAGGGCCGCCAACAAAGAAATTGTATTTGGCATGCACTTCAACTTTTTAGCGATTTTAGCGGCCCTTAATCTTAGTATGCAGCTCTCTGCGGGCGCCCGTTTCGTCATCTAGAAACGGCTGTAATTTCAACAGTTGATTATGAAAAAAGGCGGAGATATGTTTGATTTTGGGTTAATTGTGTACATTTTTATTGGTGAATTTTGATATTAATTGTCGCATTAATGTTACTAAATACTGCTTATATTCCACTTTTGACTCTTCCAAGAAACGCAAACATATAACTTTTAGTGCTCTTCGAGCATTTTTCCACTAGTATAAATATTGTTTCGTAATTCTAAATTTTAAGGAATTTCCTAAAAATCAAGTTTTTGCGGGGAAAGGTAAAATCTGGAGATGGAAATGAAAAATGGAAAATAGTTAAAAGCCGGAAATGGAAAATGGAAACGGAAAATGGAAAAATGAGTAAAAGCCGGAAAATGGAAACTGGAAAATCGAAAAGTAGGTAAAAGCCGGAAATGGAAAATGGAAAATGGAAAATTTTTCATCTCGTTTATTTTCAACGAAAAAATGGTTAATTTTCAAAATTTTCGGTCATAGATGTCGAAATCATGTCGTTTCTCACCGAATTTCCTTATTTTTCAAGAAATTCCAAAAGCGTAAGTAAAAATGGAAAAAATTCAACAAAAAATGGAATGAACCATTTTTCGTTTTTTATATTTTTGTAGACTTTTTCCATGTTTAGTTACGCTTTCAAAATTTTTTTCAAAAATAGAGAATTTTGGTGAGAAACGACATGAGTTTGAAATCTACGACCGAAAACTTTGAAAATGAACCATTCCCCGTTGAAAACTAAGGAAATGGAAAATTCTCCATTTTCTATTTTCCATTTCCGCGTTTTACCATATTTTTCCATTTTTCGGCGATTTTCCATCTGCGACGAAATCGTTGTTGTCAGAGTGGATGACGATTTTTTCGGATCTGGAAGGCCAATATTTTAAAAACAGGAGAATTTTGAGTGAAAAGACGATGAAATGAACAATTTTATGTTTTTCCATTTTTGTACACTTTTCCATTTTTAGTTACGCTTTCGAAATTTTTTCAAAAATAGAGAAATGTGGTGGGAAACGACATGAGTTTGACATTTAGGACCGAAAATTTTGAAAATGAACAATTTCCGTTGAAGATAGAGGAAATGAAAAATTTTAAATTTTCCATTTCCCATTTTCCATTTTCCGGCTTTTACCCATTTTTCCATTTTACATTCCCATTCTCCATTTCCGGCTTGTACCCATTTTCCATTTTCCATGTCCATTTCCATTTCCATTACCATTACCTATCAAAATTTTTTTAGCGAACTGGGGATCATCCCCTCCCTAAATACGGCCCTGTTGATAAGTGTATACCACGCGTGATCTTAAGGGAGGGGTGTTTTAATCCCCCAGCAAAATTTTTAGCTCCCCTCCAACTAGAAATTTTAACCCTACTTTCCCCAAGAATTTGTGATTTCCCAGACTTTCGGATAATTTTCTAAAAAATTCGTAGAAAAAGTGTTGTTTCTAGCATTACTTGTAAAATTTTCGGCCTTTCGCGCCATAACTTCATATTTTGACCATATTTCCTTCAATTTGTTCGACTTTTTTGATTTTTTTCAGAAACTTCTGTTTTTATGCTCTAGAGCGATAGCGTATCGTAAGAAACACACGATATTTTCGACCCCTGTCTACCAGTTTTAGGCCCGAAAAAGCACTTTAAAATTTCACCCTCCCTCCCAGAATTTCCATGTTGGGCATGTCTTTTATACTAATTACACATGTAAATGCTGTTTTAGGGTATAGCTGCTGCAGCAATCATGCTATAACATTCCACTATATTGCACCCAATCAGATGTACGCTATGGATTATTTAATTTACCACTTGAGGCCGTTCGGGCCCAATGTGAGATTCGTTGATTCTGATTTTCGACCGATTAAATCATTTAACGCCGAAACTGAGCAAGCGTTCATCGATTATGTGACCAAAATTGTGATCAGCGACGAAGGAGCTGATGACGTTTTGCTTAAATATATCACTTTCACATTATCTAATTCGACCAACTTCGATAACAAAATGACTATTGCTTGAAACTCTAAAAAATTGTTTCTAATAACTTGAAACGCATCAGGTTTTCTAGCGTATTCGTTTTATGCGTTATTATGGCTGTGATATAATTTATTGGTTTATAACGCGAGATTCTTCTATTTTTTCAAGTTTAGTTTTCCTGGCCGTGCTTAAATAAGCGATAGACCTAATCCATTGACATAACTTGACTGATAGCGAGATCAAAGACGAAACGCTACCCTTTTCATCATCTCATATATGTTTGAGGACGAAACTACTGTTGTCTGTGTCTGAGCGAATAGTGTCGTTCTTGTCCATTTTGAAAATAGAGCTGCTGACCCTAGAAATGTAATAAGAGGATGGGGGATCCTTCCATCTAAAGTTCATCGTCCCACCTCATCCCCCAGAAAGCCAAGAGATTTTTGACCCCCTCCGCCGATTTTTGGAAAAAATTGCATTTTTTTGCCGTTTTTTGGTTTTTTGGTATGTTTCTGGCCAAAAATTGAAAGTTAATTCACCTACGCTAAAAAATGGCTGGGGAAAGCCCACCCGAATTTCTGAGCCGTTATATGTATCGCCGACCCCTTCTGCAACACTCCGCTGACTTCCTGCTGAATTATCGTTTACCTAAAATAATCGGAAGAACCTGCTGTTTTAAGCGTTTCTAGCAATTTTCGGCTCAAAAATATACATTCTTGAGCTAGATTTGTACTTCTTGACCATACTTCGTCCAATTGTATTCAATTTTTTGGAAATTTTTCTTCTTTTACGTTTTAGGAGCAGAGATCGAGGTCAGAAAAGTAAGAAAATCATATTTTTGATGATAACCTATAGTTTTCGAGTCCGAAAAGGCTTTAAAAAATTCTTGGATCCCTTCCCCAGAGTTTAAAGGTTGTACTTGCCTTTTTCACCCTTCTCAGCTGATTGTCATGATGAAGTATGATGATGCTAGGTAAGGAAATTTTGTTTTGCTGACTATCCCTTTAAGTGCCACAATCTGTATTAAATTTCGTAGTAGGATAAGCATGAACTTTATCAGTTGCCTATATATATGTAATGGCTGGAAATTTTAGGTGGGGTTCCCTCGTAATTTATAGGGGAGGGGAGACTTCCAATGTTTGGTCAAAAACACCTAAAATGGCACAAAAAAATTAGTTAAATCTCGTCGGTCCAGTTCGCTTTTCGTGATCTCTTTTTTTTTGCTAACATGAGATTTTTTGGCTCTCGCAATTAGGCATTTGAGAATGTTCATCGATTTTGTACTTGAAATTTTATTTTTTTATTACATGATCTCAAATTTTTTGGATGTTTTTTTAATTTTTTGGTGATGCTCATTTTGTTTTGTTCTTGGTTGACTAAATCGCGTTTATATGCCTAGCAACTAGACGCATAAAATGTTTTTTTTATTTATCCGCCGTTTATTCATTGATGCATAATTAATATATCTTACAGCCGCACATGTCATTTCGAAATAGTAGATTAAGAGATGTAGCAGACTTTCAATTTTCGAAGTAAAAGTTAGAAATGCCTAATTTTGTCGGAAGTCTATTTGTCATTTAGAATAAAAGAACTCTAGTTTTTTACTTAAAACTCTTGATTTTGGGTTTAGAAATTAAAAGTTTTGTAAGATGTGAGTCGGTCGATTTCAGCTGGAGATCCCAGGAACCCATTTCTTATTGCAAGTGCTATGATATATTAGCAAGTATGTAAGTTTACAGGGCCGTATTTAGGGGGCAGGGGCGGCTGCTCTAGGCCGAAAAGAAATTTTGAAAGGTAAGATAAGCGGTAAGATGGAAAAATCGCATGTCTTTGTCGGTAAGTCTTCAAATTTTCGACGCTTTGCTCCAGTGTTTTTTTGTATTTTTCTTCAAAGAGCTTTCCCGATGTACAAAGACTTTTGGGAACCGTCTGTGTACATGTACAAAGATTTTTTGGAAGACAACAAGTTCAAAAAAGGTTTGAAATTCGCTCGCGCAGAAATTAGTAATTGTGTGTTCTATATATCTTTATAATGTCAGAAATTAAATTCGAAAGGAAAAAATGTCAAATTTTTTGGCGCTTTGCTCCGTTTGAGATAATTATTAGTGATTTTAGCCGTCAGAAAACCATAAATTAGCTAAAATACACTACCAAAGGTTGAAGAACTCTAAAATCGCTACTGTACCATATTATAGTACCCAAAAATTTGTGTGTACAAAATGTGCAAAGGCTTTTAGGGACCATCTTTGAACATGCACAAACAAAAAGCACTGCTTCGCGCTAGGTATGAAATATTTCCATAAATTTAGCCTAAGCGCGTCCAAAAAACGACTTTTTTGGTAAACATTAATTCAAAAGTTCGAATTTTTTCATCTTAATGGATAGAATATGTCGAAAAAACGTAGAAAAATGCAGTTTTTGCGAGCTATGGCAACGAATTTTTCGATATATATACTAATTTATATGAGGTCCGCACCACCCCTTATCCAAATCCTAGATACGGGCTTATATCTGTACTAGGGGTGGACCAACTACTGAAAGAGAAGATTTTAGCTAAATATCTCGTCTTTATTTACAAAAAATCTTCCCAATTTAGCGTTTTACTCTAATATTGAATTATGTTCAGATGCAGACCTTAATACTCGATTCGTCAACAATAATAATTACATTTTTGCAGTGGTTGCACTAAGAATTTGACTCATCTTATATGCAAGTCGTAAAATATTGCGAAACTAAAGCAAAAATTTGACTGTTTGACATGATAGAATGTTATCTATTAATTATATAATTATTTGAAAACAAAATTGCGATATTTTAACTCTAAAGTAGGCGTTATTAGCAATAAGAGTCGGCAGAATACCGACATGCATGGTTACAAGCTATCATGTTTCTCGGGGAAGTGCTTTAGGGCGCTTGATTCCCGGAGAATAGTTGCTAGCTCAACACTTGGAAAATGCGACTGATTCCTGCAGAACTTTTGATTTCAAAAGGCTTTCGAAAATATGATGTTTAACGCTTTTCACTGATCTGTTGGCTCAAGCGCATTAATTTTATCAATCAATAGCTCTAAATTGTCATTTTTGGCTATTTACCGTAAAATTTAATTGAATTTTTCCGAAAATTGTATGATTTTTATATTTTAATAAGATAGTTTAGTAAGAAATGTAAAAACTGTGTTTTAGAACATAGTTATGAACCCATTCATAGATTCTCAACAAAAAAAGTATTGAAAAAAATTTTAGACTAGCCCGCCTCATGCGTTACATCATGAATATGCGGTGAAAAATAATAAGAGAAAGCTTGCCGTGGCGAAATTCAGTGTCCGGTATAAGCTAAATTATTTATCGTTCAGTATGACGCTGATCGAACAGAAATACACATTTCATATTATTACTTAACTTATGTAAATGCTGCTTACTTGAGCAGCACTTACTTGAATCAGTGTTGGTAACTTACTCGTTCGTTTTTTTGTATATGCATTTTTTCGATAATTGATCGCATATCTGGTTTGTATTGTTCATGTTCTACTTACTTACTCGTTTGATATCATAGTACTTGTTTGCTCATGGAGTTGTATGTGTCTTAGGTTCAAAACGTTCTCATAATTTGGCGCGATTTCATAGAATCAATCATGTACGCAATATTCTTGTAGCATGCCTCCGCATTGCGAAAATGCGTTTCACACTGCTGCAGCCTGTCCTGACAGGTACATCATGGGAGTTCTGAGGAGGTGGTTCTAATAAAGTTTTCTTAAATTTCTTCTTCGGGTTCAAAAACGTACATACGCTTAAAATTCATTAATTTTGGTGATTTTTATGATGCTCAGTCTATCTAGCGCGTAAAAATATTGACGACAGTTTTGAGCAAGCAGACAGCTAAATACGCTTAACCTTCGCGTTCCCGTGTGTTTTTGAAGTCAAAGGTTCCCGTGCATACGTGGGCAGCACCCAAATTCTGGGGGTGCAAGTTTTTTCAAAGGTCAAAAAATTGCCTTAAAAATGATGCTATGGCGAACAAAACACCATTTTTCAACGTTTCTCATCAAGCACTATCCATCGGCATCAAAAAATTGCAAAAAAAACAAAAAAAATTTAAAAAATTGAATTCTGGGGGGTATTTTGATTTCTGGGGGGGTATTTTGGTTTCTCGGGGGATGCATACCCTCAAACCCTCCCCACACGCCCAGGTGTGTTCACGTGCTGAGACGCCGTCCTAGCCAGGTTAAAATGTAATTAGTCTCACTCAACATAGCAAGTATTAGTATCATTTTGTGCGATTTTTTTAGCTCTTTCCGAATATGTTTGTCATTGTTCGCTAAAGTAACTTTGTAAGAAGTTATGACTAAAAAACTTCTACAATACTTAAGCACATGCACGAGGTGGACATGCAGAAAACAAATACAAATAGTATATTTTAGTTGACTATAATACCATTTTAGGACTGTAGTAGCTGATTAAACAGTAGAAGCCCACCTAACTCGTACTAATCATTGGCCAAAACTTTTTTTGTAATTTAACCCTCCGTTTACCATCATGTTTTTGCAGTCGAAGTGCACCATCATAGCATAAACTCCTAGTGCATATTAAGCTATGCCTTCGTAACATTCTCTGACAGCTATTACTTTCATTTAGTGCAATTTTGTATGCTCTTTCTGAATATGTATGTTATTTTCTGTGAAAATTATTTTTGAAAGAGGTATAATTAAAAAACTATCACCATGCATAAGAATAGGCACCTGTTGGACATTATGCAAAAACAGGAAAATAGATTTCTGCTGTGTTTAGCACATCCAGGGGATGCATTTAAAGAGCTGGAAAGGAATAAACCACTAAATTTGCTTATTAGAACCTTATTTTCCAATCTTGAGTCTTTGTGATATCACTGTAAATAGGCCAAAAAATGCCTATTTCTTACTACTCTATAACTCCTCTTCGGACTAAAGCATTAAAAACGATGTAACTGAAGCCAAAACTAGGCTAGACAAAGTTTTGGACACATTGATGAGGTAGAACAGAAAAAAATGCCACGAAAGTGAATCATTATGCCTCCGGCATCGTCTGAAAAAACTTCTAGAAAATATTTCTGATTGTTAGGATAAACCTGTCGAGATAAAACTTGTGCCTGTAATTGATAGGCAGGATTTTTAAATAAAAGTATGTAATCAGAATTTATGCGAGAAGTGCGCAGTCCATCAAAAAATAGGTTTTGCACAATGTGAATGACACTAACGTTCCAGTGATGTTAACCTCGTGTGAATAGTTGTATAATTTGTGCATTTTTTTGCTTTCCTGCATAACACCATCAAGTATAAGTAAGTGGGGCGTTGGGCTGGCCTCCTTAATCCTGCTAAAGTTAGGTAATCCAGTAATAAATGAGACATTTTTAAGCTTGTTATATAATGGTTGATCTTCTGTAAAGCACCACCAGATCTTTGTGATTTTCGTGTCAATTATTCTTTCACGGTTTTCTATAAGTCTTTTCATAAACGTTGTTTTACCTGATTTTGTTGGAACAGAAACAACGCATGTAAATGGATGTTCTAAAATCATTTTGGCTGCTCATAAAAACTTTAGTTCTCTCTTTTTTAACTCTGTGTCAAACTTTCTTGGCCAATTTTTAAATTTTACTCTATATGTGCCTCTTCCCATATTTATAGCATATGCGACTCGTTTATGCGTTTCAGCCTCTGGTCCAGCTACTTGTGGCTCTTTTCTAAAAAAGGCACCAACGATTGGTTCTCCCATAAAATCTTTCAACTTGTATGTTTTAGGACAACTGTCTGACACCTCTTCAATACGAAACAGCTCATCTGTATATGTATGCATTCATGCTTTTGCAAATTGCTTTTCAAGGAAGTTATTCTTACAAGCTGTCCAATAGAAAGTGCAGTCATAGTGAGCATCTCAATTGGTTTGACCACCGCCGTCGGCCAAAATTTCAACTTTAATCTAGCATCATGTAAAATAAACGATCGTTTTTCCGAATCAATTCTCAAAAAACGATCTATACGACATCCCCAATGTGCATTAATTTCAACGTTTGACAACGATAATGTTTCCGGATTTGATCTTTCCAGTGCATCCCTCATGTACCGATTATATTTTCCTTTCAGCATGCAGTTTGCTCGAAACTGCACAATCAGCAGCTCAACCTTGGAACCTCCTAAGACCAGAAATAACGCCAACTCGTTGTTGAGATTGCCAGCACAATAAATGCTCCTCGTATAATTATGAATTCTAACATTTTCAATAATCTTGGTATGTAATGTAAAATTCGCTCGAAAAGGGACATCAAAATTTTGTATAACATGAAACCAATTTGTGCACACAGCCTCACAGTTTAAACGATCTTTCGCATCCAAATTAAAAAAAATGCGTAATAGAATGTTGAGGCGGTAAACTTTCCAAACCAATATGACAGTAATGCGACCTAGTCAGCACTCTAAACAGAATGTTGTGCGGCTTATTACAGCGCTTTATACACACAGGCGTCACAAACAATAGCGACGTCACTATGCATTAAAGAACAAGCACGGATAGGTACTTAATTACATTTTCCTTATTCCCAATCGTTACATGTACATGCTCCCGAAAATAATTATCTTAAGCTTATCTAATTAAGCAAGAATATGCTTTGTGCTTAAGGGGGCTATGTCACTTGAATGATACTTAGAGTTTAATTGAAATACACTCCCTTGGCGCTAGTTAGACATGAAGCTATAGCGCCCTGCCTAATACACCCTCCTGGGCTCTGGCTCGACACGCAGCTATAGCACCCTGCCTATTGAATATTACACCCCCTGGGTGCTGGTCTGACTCGCAGCTATAGCGCCCTGCTTACAAAGCGGGCGCTTTAAGTGCAAATGCACTAAAGCCTGCTGCGTTCCAGAGGGTGCGTTCCAGACCAGTGCCTATTACTAATCATACCATACTAGCGTAGCAATGCACATTATGCCGTTTTATGATTAGTGATCGCTTCTTTTCTAGGAATAAACTATTTATGTTATTTATTTTTATATCGGATGTGCAACTCTCTTTTGCAGGCCGTAGAACATACCTGCTTCGATTTTTTGCGTTTTAAGTATATGATTAATTTTTAGTAGATTCCTACAACTGTCACAAGCACACATAGGTAACTTTCCCTAGTCCCCTTACCTTTTGTATCCTTAATGATGCATAATTTCAAGAATATTCGTTCTTTTTGTTCCTTTGGAGCATTTTCCTTTGCTAGTTTAATAAACTTATGTATAAAACACTTATTATTTTTCAAGCAATATTCTCATATGTATGTACAATAAGTGTCTTCAGCAGGTACCTTCTATAAATAGGACAGACTTACATAAATAGGCGAGCAAGTCTCCTCCTCAATAGCCGTTAACATTGTAGATGCAGAGCATGGCCAATCGGGGGAGGGCTCGGAAATTAAGCTTTATAGGGTCAAAATGACCACAAAAACAGGTATAAATGCTGAAATAGCATTAAAACAAAATGATGCCAGTTTCTGGTCAATTTCAGGATTAAAAAGATTTAAATTTTCATCAATTATTTGGTCTTCACTTTACCTCTTTTTTTCCAGAAAATTTCCTATTTTTAGGGCTCTGCTCTACTCAACCCACGTACATATTTGGTCATGAAGTGGATTTTTCCACTGTTTTTCTATCACATTTGGCCCTTCTGAAAAGCATTGCGCTTTGGACTACTGTCAGAGTTGTGAATAGTGTCATGCTCATGAATATCGTGATGCTTGCAAATAACGTTGCACTTATAAATACCAATTGCATGTAAGTACACTGGAGAGAACATTTAGAATGAGAAAGCATATCACAATACGAAAGATTTGATGCTAATTGACACGAATATTTAAGAAAACAAATAATCAAGAAGGCAGCAAATTTGCTGTTGTTCGACTTCACCATTGTCCAATAAATCAAATAAGAGTATTCATAAATAAGACATCAGTTTGTGTTACTGCAACTTCTTTCAATTCTGGAATATGCTGTTGAACGAATTGTCTATATTGAAGAATGCGCTTCTGTGATCTCGATCTATCCGGAACAGCAATATGATTTTGTAGCGAGTATTCAAGCTGCAATGCTTTTAGACGCAGTGCTGTCTAATTTAGAGAAGACATTATTCCTAGTTCAGTTCCTTCTGTATCTAGCACCAAATAATCGATATTCATTGTTTTGTTAATGGCCAATAGCAAAGAATTAAGATTAAAACACCACACTTTTCTCTTCTTTTCCAGCCCAATAAATCTTAAGATGTTTTTCTCAGATGGAATTGCATCACTAGTTGGAAAACTAAATGCTTTTTTGGAAGAAATATACATCTGATTTGGCATTTGTTTGTCATGTAAGCAGCAATTCGCCAGCCAGGATTTCCGTTTCTTTGATACTAATTTTATAAAATTTCTTGGTTCAGGTTCCACTAATAATCCAGTCCAATTGAAGTACTTTTCCAGGAATAAAGTATTAGAAATCCATTCACCATCATATGCTCCAGCTTCGATGAAAAATCCATTTGTCTTGCGGTTCCAAGACATCAGATTTATGATAGTTGTTTCAAGCATTGCTTATATTGGTAAATTAAAAATGGGTTATGATTAATAAACAATGAAAAATTCTGCTTCATACTGATATCTTATTATTTCTTTCTTCTCTTAACTATATATTAATACAAGCCAGGGGAAAGCATTAGTAAATTGAGGACAAAAGAAGAAAATCTGGATGGTCCTATATTTTATATTATACTAGCAGAGCTATCTGGCGCTGCCCGGGCTAAACTTAGGCCTGATAGCTATATGGAATTCAGATGTCTCTTGTATTTTTTTTATTTTTCGGGACTTTTGATGTTTTTAGGATATTTATAAAAAAAATTGTTAATAAAAATCATATTTTATTTTTTGGATTTTTTCTAATGTTTTTTTGTCAACTATGTTTTTATCAACTCCATATTTTTGACGTTACAGAATGGTTTTGAAAATTCTTTAGCCAAAATCATATTTTTTATGTTTTGGGATGTTCTGGAAATTTTTTTTTCAAACCCATATTTTTGATGTTTTGGGATGTTTTGGAAAAATTTTTTTTGTCGAAGCATATTTTTGATGTTTGTTGTAGCAAAGGGTGTCACATATCACATGATATCTCATATCACTCATATGTTATAGCAGAGGGTATGTCCTACCTTATATCACTGCATGTTATGGCACGTGTTATCGGCTAAGTCCCAAAATCGGCCATTCTTAAGCATAGGGACACCTTCCGCTTCGCCCCTGTACAGGGTGCATGGGTAGTGTTAGTGAAATTTAAATTTGGCTATTACACCCCTAGCCGGTAGGCCGAGCTGAGGCCAGAACGTCAGCCCACCAAGGGATATGGGGCCGGAACCAACCCCAGACATACAAACACACTTTCACAATATATACCTTTACGATATAAGATGGGTATTCCTGTTGTAGAATGTCTCCACCTGTCAAAAAAAGAATGCACCTACCTGTAGCGTGTCTCCACCTCACAGAACTTCAATTTGTATGATTTTAGGACATTCCGCCTTTTGAAAGAATGTCATTTTATTGATAAAAATTTTTGTGGTTGATTTTTTTCTTCTCATTTTATTATCTGTCAATGGGTGTACTGAAATGTAATGCACCCGTTGACAGTTAATGAAAGGGAAAAAATATTTAAAAAAATTTTTGTCGGTCAGATGATATTTTGTCAAAAATGAAATTGAAAATAAAATAAGAATATGAAATCATGCGAGATGGAGATATGCTACAGGTAGGTGGATACATTTTTCGACAGGTGGAGACATACTACGGAATATCTGTGAGATGTTGATGAACAGCCAGGTACCTGAAGAGAGCTTAAGGGCGGAAAAACCCCCGACGGAACCGGGGTCAGCTATACATATAAATAATGGGATATCCCGTTTCCGAGACCCTAAAACCCCATTCAGTGAGAGAAATTTTGCAGGAAACGGGGTAAAGGGTGTTGCAGGAAACGGGGTTAAAGGGTGTTGACCCCGATAGGTCCTACTTGGGGAGCCCCGGTTCTAGCACTTTGGACTGTCCCTAGGGCAGGGAAACGCCCGACGGGACCGGGGTCAGCTACACATATAAATGATGGGGTACCCGTTTTCGAGCCCCTAAACCCCCTTCCATGGGTAAACTTTTAACGTAAACGGGGTGGAGGTGTTGACCCTGATGTGCCCTACTTGTGGAACTCCGATTCTGGCACTTTGGAGTGCCTACAGGGCGGAGAAACCCCGACGAAATTGGGGTCAGCTACATATGTATATGAATCATGGTGTACCCCATTTATGAGCCCCTAAACCCCCTTTCCATGGGTAAAGTTTTGCCAGAAACGGGGTTGGGGGTGTTGATCCTGATGTGGCCTATATGTACATACTTAGAGAACCCCGGTTCGAGCGCTTTGGTCGTTTCCGTTTCCGGCTTTTACCCATTGTTTCCGTTTCCGAGTTTTACCCATCGTTTCCGTTTCTATTTCCAGCTTTCACCCATCGTTTCCGTTTCCGTTTTCAAATTTTACCCATCGTTTCCGTTTTCGTTTCCGGATTTTACTTTTCCCCATAATTTATTCTTGTCTTCAAACAGATCAATCAACTTACATATAAAATTCGCCAATTCAGCTTATCCTATGTTGGCACTTTAAACACGATAGACCAAGATGTTGAGAAACGCCATGAACAACTGTATAGCTCAGTGGTAAAACGTTTGCTTGTCATCGAAGCAACCTGAGTTAAATCCCAACCGATAACTTTTTATTTAGCGCACTTACTACAGTATGTCTCAGCACTGATTAAATGGGGACTACAACGTTTTGGCTCTGCCGTTTTGGCGCCAGCAACTTATAAATTTTCCTAATGAATCAATTTTGGGGCAATTTTAAAATAAATTATATATTCAGAAAGCAGGTTCTACAAGCTACAAAATAGCATATTGTTCTTTTCGATTTGATGAGTATCCATTTGTGTACGACTTAAAAACTAGATAATCCAGTGTATTTTTAGATGCATTTAACACTCCATTTACCGTGTCTCACGCCGGAGGCATAAAGAATCATGTTCGTGGCATTTTTTCTGTTGTACCTTATCCATGTGTCCAAAACTTTGTCTAGCTTCGTTTTGGCTTCAGTTACAGCGTTTTTAATGGTTTATCTCGAAGAGGAGTTATAGAGTAGTAAGAAATAGGCATTTTGTGGATTATTTACAGTGATATCACAAAAATTCAAGATGGGAAATAAGGTTCTGATAAGAAAATTTAGTGGTTTTTTACTTTCCTGTTCTTTAAATGCATCCCCTGGATGTGTTTAACACAACAGAAATCTACTCTTTCTTGCTTCTGCATAATGTCCAATAGGTGCGTATTCTTATACGTTGTGATAATTTTTTAATAAACCTCTTTCAGAAATAATTTTCACAAAAGCATAAAAAATTGCACTAAATGATAGTAATAGCTGTCAGAGAATGTTAAGAAGGCATAGCTTAATATGCACTAGGAGTTTATGCCATGATGGTGCACTTCGACTGCAAAAACATGATGGTTACGGAGGGATAATTATTTCACCAAACTCAAAGATATTCTAAAAGTAATTTATGCCACCACTCAGAGAATTAAATGGGCATTCAGAATCTGTATCATAGTTTAATCGTAAGTGAAACGTAAATAATTAATATTATCGCAAAGAGTGTGGCGCCAAAACCGTGGGGCCGAAATGTCCCGTTCTGGAGTAAATGCCTAAATTCAATTTATATGGGCGGATTAGTGCATTAAACATGGAAGAATTCCAGCCACTCGCCCTCAGTAAGCTGATCTGCCGACTTACTGTAATTCCTCTTGTTTCGCTTACTGTTGCCCTTAAAAAAAATTTACTAAAAAGCTCTCGAAAGCCTAGGACAAATAGAGTCGTTTAAAAAATCAATAATTGTTGCGACTATACTTTGTATACAGGCGCACAGAGCAGGGTTTTGATGCTTGTGAAAAACATTTTTGTGTGCTTAATGCCTTTAGCTGCTTTGCATAATCCACTCTCGTTTATTGCACCTCACATACATGCGACCATATTTACACTTTATCTTTAAGTTTATCTTTATCTGTCTGGTTCCTATATCTTGCAAATTATCTCCATCTTTATCTTTCTTAATTTTTTATCTTTATCTTTATCTTCTGGATTTTAAAATTTCAACTTCATCTTTATCTTTTATCTTGCTAAAATCCTTATTTTTTAGAACACTACACTACTCATGAATTTTTTGTCACAAAAATTTAAGTACAGTTGACCAAATGGGATGGTTGGTGCGCGGCCATACTGAAAAACTGGAATTCTTTACTTAATCAGACAAATAGTATATCATTCGAAGAAACTTTTTTCGGGCTATTTAAAAGGTGCTTAAACGTTGAAAAAGATGAGGCTTAGCATGAGTAAAATTTACCTTATAGGGGCAGCCATTTTGAAAAAAATTAAATTAAAATAGCAGGACAAACTGTTCAGAAACACGAACAACGAAAAAGGTTGACATTCAGAGCACAAAAATATCTAATTATTTTGCTATTCTACAAAATGAGAAAGAAGGCCTGTTTACTGCATTGACCATGCAAAGTTAAAGCAGTTTATAGAGTCTAGCATACTGTAGACATAAGCTAGCACTACTGTTTTTTTCGCATAATAATTTAATTTTAAAATTATCTACTTAGAACACATTACTTTATTGAAATCCATCAAATGTTTCTTGTGTTAATCTCAAAAATAGCCATTTCACTGAACAACATTATTCGATGGTTAGGAGGTATACCTGCTTTGGACTGCAGTTATAGTACATAATACTGCATAATTTGTATTACTTTTTATAAAAGCCCAGTAAATAGCGATTATTTGTTGTTCTTAATTTTTTCTTAAGTATCAATAGATCAAAAGTTAAAAGCATAAATGTCACCAAATTTTTCAGTTTGAGTGAAAACAGCGTCAACTTTGATATAGTTCCCGCTTTACTCTCTACGTTAATTACAAAATACTTCAGCCTTTAAACACTTCATTTTAAGTATGTTTTGAGTGTTTTGATAGATTACGTGTCTGAGTAACACATTCGCTCACTTGGTAGGCTAAAACAGTTTTGACGAGCTTTTCAAAAATAGCTCACGAATACAAAAAATTATAGGCGTGTATAAGATTAAAAGCTTGAATACAGTAAGAAAAATGTTCAGCTACTTTAGAAAATGAAAAGCATTTTAAAATGTACATAACTCACTTTTTTGTCACAGGTGTACGCACGTACGAGTAATTATAGGTACGCACTAACGCGCTATCTATGATTATTTACATTCATATAAATATGCAATATAGTAGATATTTGTATCTACTTCGCCAGAGAAACCAACGAGCATGTTGTCATTGTACAGAAGTTATCACTGATCCGAAAAGATAACATCTGAAACCCATAACCAACATATGCAAAGCTTATTACCAGTTTGTTGTATAAATACAGATTAGTTTCAATTTGGCTTAGGTGGGCTCAATTATTGACTTACTATATTAACTTTTTGACTTTAATTATTATGCGATGAATTTCGAAATAAATTTAATTTATAGATCGTAAGTATGTATTAATTAGCATTCTGAAATAATATTCAGAAAGTGATCATCCAAGTAAAATATAATAGGTACCTACAATGTTTATAAATGGGCGTTGCTCGTGTTAGATTCAATGAAAATTAAGTTGGATCGAGACCTTTTACTAAAAACACAATTGGGCTGTCAAGTGTGTGAAATGCAACAACTGATTTATCGTACCAGAAATTTTTCTCAATGAAAGACTTGTGTTCGCTCCCGTACATATAGTACACTGCACGCCCACTGCAGAAAAGTAAAGCGTAAAGTTGGTATTAATTTGAAAAATGATTGATTGCTCAGCCTGCATATTGTGATATTAGCACAAAATGTTCTAAAATAAGCATTTACTGTAATTTTTATTCTGCTTATAGGGGATGGATGTTGCCAACCAGTTTAGCAATCTTCAGCCGTGGTTTTTCGACCCTAGTTTTCTAGCACTAAGTGTCAAGTCAAAAGTGTAATCCTCCACGGAAAGCCAGGAAGCTTAAATGAATTAAAACACTGGTGAGTACGATACTGATGTCTTATTAAGTTTAGAACTTTAGCAACTTATTTTGTCAAATTGGAAAAGTGAATGACGCATTTTTTTCCAAAGCCAAGTTAATGAAACATTTCGAAAACACAAGCGACAATCATGTCCATAATTATCGTTAAGAACACAAAAAATCAAATCTTTGCATTCGCCAATGCTCGAAGCTCAGAAAGATAAAAAATCAATGCTTTGAACCTTCCGCTTCGATATTTTGCTTTGTTTGCGCCTTGCATTTTGAATTTTTGTCATGAACATGCAAATAAAAAAAATTTGTATTCAACCGAATTTCTATTCTTTTGCGGCAACTATGATAACAAATTTTATGAAAAATTTAATGATGACTTCCTTCAAAACAGATAATGAGACTATTTCGAAAAGATGACGACAAAGTTTTCCGGAAAAATACTAAATTTTCTTAAGAAGACAACTACAAATGTTTTCAAATACTACAATGGTACTTTTTTGAAAAGCTAACAATTTTTTCAAAAATAAGATAAAAATGCTTTTGTTAAAAGGTAATAACAAATTTTAAAAGAAAAGATAATGATGAATTTTTTCAAATAGATAACAACAAAATTTTTCTCAAAAAACACATAACGACTTTTCCTCAAAGAGTTAAAAAAAATTTGTTCGAAAAGATTGGAGTAGTAATGTTTTTTTCAAAAAATGATATTGATGCTTTTTTCCAAGAAGTCGAAGCGAAAATTTTCACTGCAGAGTTGAACAATTACTGTAGCCAGCACAGCTTTGAACTACAAGGCTAAGGCCAGGTTGGCAAAACTTTCGGGCTAATGCTGCAATTCTGTAGCATGGTTCAGGTCGAATTCAGGGAGTGGGAACAAGTGTCTGAGATTGACAGTGGGGTATCCTGAAAGTGGGTAACTCTAATTTAAATTGTCCTTGGGGTCAAAGATGAAATATATAATGATGTTAAATGGAAGTGGACAAAGTAGTGATGCAGGAAAACTGTGTGCAACTCAGAGATATGTACTGTCTTCCCAATTGGGGTGATTCTGAACGCGGGTAACCCTCAAAGAGGGTGAACCCTAGGATGAGAAAATGGGTTTCTAATAAAAAAAATTCAGTGATTTTTTTCCTTTTAAGCCAAATGCATCGTCTGGTTGTGTTTGGAAATGTACTATGGCTCAAGCGCTACCTTTGGCTTACCTGCAAACTTTCTTCAAGTCAAAGCGGAGTTAGAACTTGTGGTTCAAACTTTGCACTCTAGTGGATGGTGTAAAAGGCGTATTTTGTCTAAAAATTTCCTGCCTCTGCTTATAAGTCAGGACAAATTGAGTAGAACAAAAAAAGCTGATCTAATGGCTAAACGTCGCAGCAAACCACGTTTAAAAAACTAATATTGAGTTATTTATGGGGTGTAAAGTTTGGAATCAGTGTGCAAAATGGGCGAAAAAACACGTTCTTCTCCTTATTTAGATTGGTCAATATCTCGGATAATTTGCGGAACAGAAGCTTCGCACATACAAATGTACTACAATTAAAAGACTACAAAGTGGACCAAACGAAATTTCTTTACAGTCATGGGGAGTTAGGTTCAGACCTTTAAAAGTTTACAATGTGGGTGATGATGGAAAAATACGTTTTTGTCACTTTTTTTGTTCGCCACTTTCACCGTTTAGAAGTCGGGACAAGTCGAATAGAATAAAAAGAAAGTAATTTCAATTGAATACACGTCACAGCAAACTGGGTTCATTTACATCGATAATGAGCTTTTTCTGGAGGTGTAAAGTCAAAAATTGGGTGTTGTGTTGAACGTTGTTTCTATGCTGTTTTGTGCCAACTTCTCCGGTTATGAGTCTGGACACTACCACAAGTCTAAAAATGTACAAGGAATCGAACCTGATACGCTACTTTAGCGCGTTTGATTGCACTTAACAGTGGTGGAAGTGGTTTACATCTAATATTTATTTATTATCAGGCCATTAAGCAGACTACTTTTATCGTAAATCAGAGTGATATCAGAATTATGAATCTGACTAAAATCTTCTTTACACTCTACAGTTGTGTACACTTAACACTGCAAATTAACTTTAGTTATAGGGCCTTGTGGAAGCTTAATTTTTATTCAAAATGTTCTACGTAAGGTCAAAATTACGAACCTGACTTTTAGCTTTCTCAACACCCAGTAGTTGTGTAAAGTTTGCGCTATTCACTTATTGTTTATGTGTACTTTATATTACTGATCTATTTTACTTCTAGAGCGTTGCAAAACGTGAATTTTTTCCAAATATGTTCCATATGTTCAGGATTACGAATTTGCTGTATTTTTTCTTCACTCCCAGTAGTCATGTAAGTTTACACTGAAAATTAAATGTATTTTCAGAGCATCGCAGATGCTTAATTTTTTTCAAAATGTTCCATGTAACGTCAGGATTACGAATCTGTGCGTAACCAATAATTGCGTAAAGTTTATGCTGAAAACCTTTGTTGTTTTTGAATAAAGTAAGGCTCTCTCGTTTAACAATGATTATGCTAATAATCATGCTTTTATTATGGTATGTTACAGTAGTATATGCCGGCAGCCTGGATCTGGATCTTATGGTTAAGTATAGGACACGTGTATAAGCATAGGGTTTGTGTATAAGTATAGGATATGTGCTTAAGCATAGGCGAAGTGGGCGGAGTTTGCTCCCTGGCTTTTTGCAGGGTTTATATTAAATTGGTATACCAAAAGTTGAACGCGGCCAGATCTTATGTATAAGCATAGGACACGTGTATAAGCATAGGGTATGTGTATAAGCATAGGCCGTGTGTATAAGTATACCAGTTTTGTTTTTCAGGTCGACGGGAGGCGGAGTCAGGCCAAAATGATATATCTAGTGTATTGTGTTGTGAATTTTCTATGTATGAAAATGTATGTGTATTTAAAAATGGTATACCAATTTTTATAAGGTAAGGCCGGTAGCGCAGCTCGGGGCACACTTGCTGTCTTTTGTTGGCTTCGAAATGGCTAGTTTTGATTCGCTCCCGGTTGAAATGAAAGTTCGCATATTCAAATTTTTGGATTTCCGAACAAGAATGAAGGCGACCCGAGTGTGCCCTGAGTGGCGGTCTTTGATTTACGGCCAAAAATACCCCTTACTATCGTCCTTGACGATGACTCTAAAAAAATCAATGTTGATTTATGAAGAAGATGCAACAAGTTACGTCTTTTGGCTCTGCTATGACGGCCAAACGGTGCCCCAAGCTCCGTATCCAAAGGCGTTTTGTACGCTTACGGAAGATTCCAATATGACGGAAACTAAGCGATTTTTCGATCAAATAATGAGTGAGTGAGGAGAAGATGAACCGAAATTTCGAAAATGTCGAAAAATATGCTTAAATTTTGAATAAAAATTGCTTAATAGGAGTGTAAAATGTAAGAGGTGAACAGATAGAATATTTTTAACAATAGTAAAAGATGTTGGTATCTACTGTGTTATATGGTATGTACATGCTATATTGATTTGACTTTTTAATAAAACTCAAAATAAAAATCGATTAGGGTGCCTATATTTGCAAATTGTTCAACAGAACAAAGAGTATTATTTGTTATCAATAGTAAAGAAGATTTACTGTGCGTAAAAAACGTAAAGTGGTCTGAAAAATAAATAAAAATTGGCCATCATAGCAAAATAGATCGAAAATGTTTGAACAACAATAATTTTTTATTAATTTAAAAGATGACTGGTGTGTATGTAGTACGAATAAATACCTACCTACATGTTCACATTTATGTATGTATGCAACCGTTTTCAGTTTGGTTGTTTGGTAAATTTTACGTACAAGGTATGTGAAGTTAGCGTCACGAAAGAATTACGTAATACTATTCGGTCAGAAAAATTCACTCTTGGTCTTTTTTCCAGAAAATTTCTCATGGGGCTGCCCTGCCTCCCTCACTTGCATGTCTGCTTATGTATGTACCTACCTATATGATACACACACACACCTGTGTGGTTACTTACGCACCAGAGTTCGAATAAAAAGGTTTCATTGTTTACATTTTTTAAAATCGAAATTCAAACATTAAAAAAGACGTACAATTTTAATACCAAAACCGAAAATGAAAATTAATTTTTTATCGCAGAGGTGTGCAATCCGCAAACCATCAAGCTGTTTTCTGTCACGCCTACGGACCCCATACCCAACTGCCTCATGGCCTCTTTTTTGGCGGATCGTCCGCAAACGCGGCATCTGCAGCTCCGTCATTGCCAGTTCGACTTTGACGACTGGACTGTTGTCAGATCAGTGAACGAGCTTACGTTCGAGTCCTGCTGGCTCGACTCTGAAGCACCTGATCTTATTCGGCTTTTAAGCCCAAATAAACTGAGCTTAAAACTGTGTTATTTCGTGGGCCCTGTTCGTTACGCCCTTGAAAATATTGTGAATGCCGTACCTAATCTGCAGCAGCTCGTCTTAAATTTCCCCCTTCGCTTAACGCTGTTTCGCGCGGTGATGCCGTATTAGAACTTGTGCGTGACGTATTTGTTCCGCTGCAATCGTCCATGTACGATCGTAATCGATTCCTATCAGCTCGGTTTCCTATGTCACGATTTGTTTCATAGGCAAATAACATATTTACGTTTACCCGTCAATTTGCGCGCAATGAACGTTCTCAGTTCGCCTGTAAGCTGGAATGAGTGCATAAAATGTGCCGAAAATTCCGAGTGTATTTCGGACGTTGCTAATCGTCTTTTTTTCTACACTTTGTTTGACTGAACAATAAAAATTCGACCTAAAAATTTTTTCATGGTAGAATTAAGCGTTGGTTTTTGAAAAATTTGAATTTTAAATTGTACGGACAATGCTCCTGCAATTAATACACAAAAACAATAAGGTGCGATATCGAAATGGACTGGAATCATAATTCGAACTCAATTTCTTCCACATCAGGACGGCAGGCTGTCCGGGGTTGTCGGCGGCGGTGTTGAAGGGCCCACACGTAGAATATTGCATAGCAGCTCAACCCACCCAGCGGGAAAGTGACGATGACGTAGGCAAAAATTTGGATTGTGTCCCGGGTGACCGACAGTCCCGGGTGGCCGACAGTCCCGGGTGACCGACAGTCCCGGGTAACCGACAGTCCCGGGTGACCGACAAATGGTTTTAAAAATAGATCTGTCAATCAAAAAATTCCCTTCTGGCCGACAGTCCCGGTTGGCCGGCTGTACCGGGTGGCCGACAGTCCCGAGTGGCCGACTGTACCGGGTGGCCGACAGTCCCGGGTGACCGACAAGTGGTGTAATAATAGGTTTGTCATAAAAATTCCTAACTGACTAATGATTTCGGAATTAATGCTTTTTCAAGTAGGTACCTATTCATGCACATAAATAGTTTTACCAATGCGATAACATTGATCATACGAATTCATAGCAAATTTAAAACATGCAGGATTTTGTAAAAAGGGCCTATTATTTGCAATGCGTAATATTTTAGTGCTATCCAACTCAAACTTATTGTGGCTATCCTACTTAAACTTATTGTTTAATGCAATCCTACTTAAACTTATTTAGTGCTATCCTACTTAAACTAAATTAGTGCTATCCTATGTACTAAAACTTATTGTTTAGTGCTATCCTACTCAAACTTATTGTGACAAAAATGAATCTTTGATACAAAATTTTTACGTTTGATAGTTTATATTAAATATGTACATATAATAAGGTTATATACAATATTTACATGTAATAAGTTTATATTCACATTGATGCCAGTAAAAACTTTATTGCTATTCTTAGAGAATGAAAAATTACGTATTTCGATTTTGAAAAAATGTACGTGCATACATACAAACGTACGTATGTACATATATTCATAGTAATAGTACAACCGGGTCATTTGGGAATTTTTATGCCATCTATTGATCACCCGGTACAGTGTCGGCCACTCGGGACTGTCGGCCACTCGGTACAGTCGGCCAACCGGATTTGTCGGCCATCCGGTACAGTCGGCCACCCGGGACTGTCGGCTACTCGGAACAGTCGGCCAGTAGGTACTGTCGGTTACTCGGGAATTTTTTGATTGACAGATCTATTTTTATACTATTTGTCGGTGACCCGGGACTGTCGGTCACCCGGGACTGTCGGTTAACCGGGACTGTCGGTCAACCGGGACTGTCGGTCACCCGGGACGTTACCAAAATTTGCAGTCCCGCTGAGTGGGTGGCGCTCCGGCGGCCATCATTGCCGATGTTGAATTTGGCTAATGTTATTGTAGTTGTTGTTGTTGTTTGACGGCCGCCGGGCAAGCATTTGCGTACGCCGATCCAACGCCACCGTTGTTGATTGTTGAGCAGCAAGTGGTTGAATATTGTCGTATTAGTGGAAAATTGGAGGTTGGTGTAAAGTCGTTGGTGTTGTTGCAGGTGAGTGGAGTGTAAATGAGGTTGTTGAAGTAGTTGTTTAGAATCTAAAGCATTTTATTGAATTAGCATTTTTATGTACCTATTACATACAATATATACATACATAGGTACAGACAAAGATTAGTAATAGTCAGAGGGGGAATGCTTTCTGGAAGCATGCCGCATTTCTTCATCCCCTCAATGAAAAGTTCGAAATTGTTGGCCGGAATATGCGGAAAGGCGATTAGTGGTCGGTTTGACGACACGTTTCGGGCATTGAAAGTATTTATTTCCATAGGATTTTTCCCTTTTTTCTTGGTAGATATGAAAACGGTAGAATTTAAATAGTAAGCCTTTAAATCTCTGAAATCAATTTTGGGCGGTAATAAATGGCAAGATTTGAAGCAATGTTTAGTGAAATTTCTTCCCTTCAAGCCACAATCTTTTATGGCTTCAATAAACACTAATCTATCAACAATTTTTATCTTGATCTCATCAGAATTGTAAAAATTCGACTTGGTAGAATATATTCTAACGCAAAGAATGTCAGCCACATCGAGGTTCCAGAATAGTAAAAATGAAATAAACTGATTGATTTCGCTCTTTATACATGTACATATGTACTTATGCTACACAAAATCTATCATACAAGAACAAGTTCGGGCACTCACTTTCCCGCCGTCCTGAGCGTGATTCCAGTCCATTTCGGTATCGCACCTTATTGTCCTTGTGGAATAATTGCAGGAGCATCGGCCGCACAATTCGAAGTCGACGTCAGCCGTCGACGAGCACCCGATCAAAATTAATAATATAATTAATTCCATCTGAATAAAAGAATAAGTTTAAGTTTGCTGAAACAAAAAATATAATAATGCGTTAACTGCGCAAAATAAACCACCATACGGAACAACCAAAAAAACCGACCCGTAAATACAGCAGCTAAAGCGCATAGAATGCTGGATCGTTGCTGAATCGATCGAAAAACGAAGAGATGCGTTATGCAAATTTCGTAAGAAATATAGTATGTACAAATTATATATCTTGTAGTATTATACGAACCGATGATCGAAATAATCGAATCTGTTTAAGTGCCTACATATATGCATGCTGCCTGGCGTACTGTGAAAGATCCGATGATGATGATGTGTTTAAAACTTGGAAAAGAGCACCCAGAAAGCCAATAATGCTGAACAGAATGTGCTAAAGCTAAGAATAAGTACTAGTACATATTCAACTGATAAGCGTTTGAAGTGATCGAAAGTATGGAGGTCAAAGTATCGTTACTAGCGACGTTTTTAAAATTTTTATTGATGCAGGTGAGTGCATGTGTGCGTTTTGCCGATCGGAGACGATATACTGTAGATTAAAAATTTTATTGAAACGCAAAACGAAAAAAGATAAGAAACGAAACGAAAAACAGACAAAAATTTAAAATCTCTATTGATGCGCCTTTTTTCGGCCAATACGGCCGCGCGAATCTGTTCGTCGTTCGGAATCGCATCTAGGGCCGTTTGCAGATCCATCCGCATCGACTCTTCCGGCCCGTCTTTAATAAGACAAACATGTTCTACGAATTTTTTTAAATACGCGTTCTGCAAACGCAAATTTGCCAAACGTAGCGCGTTGTTTTCGCTACGCGTTTCCCCTCCGAAATGCGTGTACGTGTCACTTCGTTTTAGCGACGCCTGTCAAGAATAAAATTTTAGTTGAAGCTGATTAGTTTTATGCCGTAGGCTAAGCATTTATATCCAGCATAGGTACGTGTTTATATTTCTGTTTTTATTCGAAGTCTGAGAGTTGGTGAACAGAAGATTATTTAATCGGGCTGAGCCCTTTATTACGAGTCATTTGTTTTAGTTTTCACTAAACCATGATTACGCTAAACGAAGGCATTAATTTTTGGGAAACGAAATGCATTCTTCGCATGATTTCAATCCTTTGATTACCCTAACGTCCTCCGGAGTAATTTCGGGAGGCGACAAGCGTATCTCTTGGGGTGCACCGAGGCCCGTTCCCGCGGCTTTCGGGTCACCGTTTTCGGCCGCTTTGGGCATCCATGCGTTGCCCATTGCAACGGTGTCGAGTTCCTATTATTATCAAATTCGGCAATTGTACAATGGAAATTTGTGCGCATTTTACTAATTAATTTAGAAAGTCTGGCTTAACCTTTATGCTTCCTACGAACCTCGAGAAGCATGTAAGTATCGGGGTGGAAGCGTACTTTTTCCGCATGATAAAAATTTTTATGGTTTTGTCACAGTACAGGTCTGGGGTGATGCGCTTATTTTTATCACTTTATTCGTATATACTGGAGGGTAAAATTGCAGGGTTGGGTTTTGAAAAAAAAATTAGCAGTGGGGTTTTGGGCCGAATTAATGCGCGAAATTTATCGAAGTTTTAATTAAAAAATTCGTTCGTTTTATCGTAATATTTTATTAATCATGGTTGGGGATTATCGCTAAACGTCCGTTAACGCGCGTAACTAACGTGAAAAATATGTGGCCGCCTTAATTATTAAAAAATTCGTCTGCTTCGCTACGCCCTGCAAAATTTATCGAAATATTTTAACGAGAAATTGCGAAAAGGATAAAGTAATTCATTAAGGACGTTTGGGGTTATCGCTAAAGGACAGACTTTGTACGATGAATTAATTTTGAGGAATTTATCGAAGTTTTTCGTTGAAAATAATGTTTATTTTCGCCGAGCACTGCCAATAAGGAATGGAAAAAAGATTTACTGGAGGGTAAGACATATATTTATATGGGGAGGTGTGAGAGGGGGTTTACCCTAGCTGACGGCCCTAAATTCTACATTTACCGACGATTTCGACGTAATGAACGGCATAAAACTTAGTTGATAAGCAAAAATCCTGGATTCACCTCTTTAACCCCCCTGTGCTGTATTGTTTTGATCATTTTCACTTAATTTTTGACGTTAAAAAATAGGATGATTGATGTACACCCTTCGTTTTTTGCCCAACAATTTTTCCATGCGACGATGTATTTATATATATCTTGGGGGAAAGTACTCCCTCTTGAACGAAAAAAATTTGGGAAATATCGAGAAATTTTCACCGATTAAAGTTTCCGAACCTAGGCTAATTGAAATGTATAATTTTCTGCTTTAAATTTATTATTTACGCTATTGAAGGACGAATTTTCCAAAAATGAGTCCATAGGCGGAAGAGGAGCCATTTCGAGGTTTTTGTAAAGAGGTTCCGCTTGCATGTTTGTCAATTCATGGTAGATTGCTTGGCCTTCCATTTTGCGAAAATACTGAGATATGATATGCGACTGTTGAGGATAGGATATGCAAAGGCTAAATGCACGAGCATGTTTTTTGTACGGGAATTGGAAATAATTTTTCATTTCTCAAGTTAATAGAAATATATTTTCAACGATAAATATTTTATTGGTAAAATTCGAATTATTTCTGAAAAGTATGTGACGTTTTTATTCCGCGCAGAACTCAGGATATTTTATTGAAACAACACCAAGTTGATAAAGCTACGTCCCGTCCCGCACAAAAAACTATAACACGCGTGTTGCAGACGCGCGTAATGAGTATTGCAAGCGAATTACGCGAGTGTTTTATGCAAATTTTTACATTTAATACTTGTGTTGCGATCGCGTCTTTTTAGGCGTTACGGCGACTCTCTTAATATTTTGCTTACGCGTTTTCTTTGATGTTGTTGGACTTAATGTTTCCATCATCTCATCTTCATTACTAACGTCTAGGTTCGTAATCGTAGAAATGCTCTAAAAATACAGGTTGATGTTTTACTTTTGCTCTACCACCACTCTTGACAATTTTTTGAGACATGGGTGGCGGCACGAAAGTTACGGGAACAGGGGTTGAGAGACGTTTCTTTCGCTGTTCACTTAAAATGCCCAATTCGTGCATTTTGTCCGAATATTTTCTTAAAACGGTGTCGGGGTCCGCCGATTTTGGCGTTTTTAGAATTTTTTCCTTTTCTTTCTCAATTTCTACTTGCGCATTTAAAAGAGGATCGTCCGTAATCATGGACTTGCGGAAAACTGTATCATATAGCTCCGCCGGTATAACGTACATCTTTCTTATCATTTTTGATTGTTTTCTCTAGTAATTCAAACAAAACTTTAATTAAATCAGGCGATTCTTTTCTTATAATCAGTTGTTTATCCTCAACGCGCGTTTCGGGCAAGGATATGAGATACAATGCATTTCTGTACTTTTTACAAAATGTTGGATTCGTTTTACAAAATGTACCGTTGAGTAAATGTCTTGATACTTGAGTTAAAACGGTGATAAAATTCTGATGGCGCGCTTAAAATTAAATTATTTCTCACTTTTTTATTTATGCTTTTATCGCCTATTAACTTGAAGTAGGGACGACTTTTGTCGATTTCGCGTTTAGCTTTTGCCAAAGACATTTTGTTTCGTTCGGGGTTAGACTAGTATTTATAACCTCCAAATGCACATTGGATATTCGTCTTTAAAAATGTTATTTCGTAGCCTATTTCGAATATCATCATTAAACACATCTATTAATAAATAATTGTAAGGCTTTTCCTTCATACACTGCATGTAGGCTGGTTTTAGGGGCCCATTTCCCCCGTATAATTGAGAATTAAGCGTATTTAAAACATTTAAATGAGGGGTTTTTGTAATTATGAAATAATGGGTGTTGCGGTTAATTGTCGTGCTCATAGGACCTTTAAAAAACGGATTTTGTGTGATAAAAAACGTTAAAATATTTTTGTGATGACTATAGACCGTAAAAAGTCTAGCAAATTGATCGCTTTTTACTGCGCTGTCTGCGAGGTCATCGCAGATAACCACATGCACTTTATCCTTTTCGGCCGTCCACTCGTTTTCAATCTCGTCAAGACATAAACCTTGAACGAAAATCATTTCTGGAAATTTTTTGATAAATTCTTCAAATAAAGGCTGCCAAACGTTATAAAAATAAATCATTTTTCCCCTTTTGGGTTTAAAAGGCCATTCGACTAACAATTTCAGGAGCAGCCATGTTTTTCCACTCCCAGTCGCGCCGTAAATTACGAAATTCGCGGGCGATCTAAGAATATTTATATCGCTGCTGACTTGTTCCATTCTTTAGCACATAAACATTTCTGACCTACACAGCGGCGTATTGTTTTGTTATGAAAAAATTTTATGAACCAGCGCCGAATCAGTTTATCGTTTTCTAGCGTGTTTATATACAAAAACGGTTTCAGAATAGTATTTATGCTTTTATTCAAACTTAAATTGTGTGAAAAATATAAACAGTATATTCCGCATAACGAAGATATTTCCGACTGAATCGGTTTATTCAAAACGACCGATATACTTTTGGTAACGCTCGCGTATTGCTTTAATGCTTCTTCGAATTTTGCGCCGTAAGATTTTGGCTGACGGCCTGAGGTGTCAATAAACAGAGTTTCGTTGACTTTATTAAAAAACAACACCCAGTGAGCACTGACTGAATTCGAACTTCCCGTATTAACGATAATAAAACTTTTTTCTTTTTTGACGCTAATTTCCTTGACTTTATCGTACGCGTACACTCCTCTAAATAATTTTCTAGTCGCGGAATTCAGTTTTGATATAATGTAAAGCTGATTCGAATACATTTTCTTATGGAACAAAATCGAGAAAAATGTTCTTGCGTGCGTCAATACTTATTAAATTATCCCAAAGCAAGTATGAAAGTAGCGTATAATTTTCATCTAACAAAGCAGGATCCCAACTAGCTGAGAAATTCACCACTCCGTTCTTTTTATGCATATAACCTGTTGTTTCGTACGGATTCAAATTAAATGCTAAAACTTCAAAACCGTTTTTTGAAAAAGCGTCAAAATTTATGTCATTGTTTGAATCAGAATATAATTTATGAACGATTCTAAGCAAATTTAAATAAGGTTCGATCATAGACGTTTTTGGGGTGTACGGAAGAGGGGGATATAATTGCCCATTTATTTCTAATTGAGCAGAAAGACACGATTTTAACGAAAAAGTGAACGGATTTCTCTGATAATTTCCAGAAACGCTGTTTGACGCAACTAGAGTAAGGATTATGACTCTGGGCAGTTGCCCGTTATGTAAAATCATGTTGGATACTTGACTAAGCCCCACTGCAATATGCGCCGTCCTGACAACGGAATGACTGACGGGGTACTTTGCTGGTTTTGTTTGAAGCGCTTTTTCTATAGATAATATAGCTTGACTGCTTAGATTAACGCGTCTAACCTTAATGCTAATCTTTGTAATTTCATATTTTTCAGCCGCATTTTGGGTGCCGGAGAGTAAGAAAAATTCGTCAGTGACGGGAAAAAACGTGAGCGAAAATCTGATTCCTGGCACGATTAATTTATTTTGCATTAAAATATCTAGGTGAAGCCTACCGCCCATCTCAACTTGCACGCTTTTCGCAAACTTTTTCACTCTTTCATCGTAAGAAACATTTATCCCCGCAACGGTCGCTTCAAATTTTCCAGCAGTTTCTTTATAATACATTTGCGGCGCTCCGATAGCCCCCTCTTTTGCGGCCGAAGAATATGTGAAATTAGTTTCAATATACGATTTATATCCATAAGTTCCTGTTGCCTGATTAAGTATTGTGTCATTGGCTTTCAAAACGATGTCTTTGAAAATTGCGTGCAGTGCTAAATTTAAAGGCGCTACTCGCGCAGCGTCTTTAAGAGCACTGCCATCTTTCTCTGTAACTTTCACTTTCATTTTTAATAGAAATGCAGGATCTGTCATTTGAGCGTGAGTTTCGTTTATGTCAAATTGAATCGGCTCCCCTTTGCTTAGAGGGGTTATAGGGTAAAATTCCAGCTCATTCTCCCCTAAAATGGACGTTTCCAGGGCTGGCCCTGAGAAAATATCTAATTCTTCTACTAGCGTTTGTTAGGCGAGGCATCATTACTATTTAAAGTTTCGTAAAGCGTATTGCGCTTTTAGCGACATTTTCTTCGTATTTATAGACTTTTTTCGGCTCACCTTTTTTGCTTTTGGTTTGCTTTCTTTTTTTACCCCCTCGCCTTTTTGAAATAATGCAACTGGTGTTTTCTTCCTTTTTCGTCTTTTTTTGGCTACTAGACTTTTCTCAACTTTTTGTCTAGATGGAGGGCGGAACATAAATTCGTCAATACTACCTCCCCACTGAGGAAAAAAACAAGATGATCCGTTCATGTTATGTATTGTCTAAAATGAAAGGTTATGAGAAAGGGTTCGGCTAAATCTATGATTTTATTATTCAAGTCTGAAAAATACAGGTAAATTGAGGAAATGTAGCTTTTCATTATGGGATAATATATTGTGTCGGAGTATTTATAAACTTTATATGTTTTGTTATCGAGAAAGACGTCCGCGACCATTGTCTGCAGATGCCAAGACGCCCATATTTGAGGCGAAATGAAGTCAACGTGCAGTCGGAAAATAGGATTTTGCAATGCGAGGGGAGAAGCGGCTTTAATAGCGATTGATTCAGAACCCTTTTGTTTAGGATAATAATGTGTTTAATTCTAAACCTAATACTTGTGCTAATTCTTTAGATTCTATTTTTATCTGTGTGTTTGGTGCTAGGGCTACAATTGCGTAATTTTCAAGGTCTAAACCAAATTTAACGTTAAGATCGGAGGGTATCGCTTGATTCACTGCATCAATTATCCTATTCGGTTTATCAAAAAAATTTTGTTACCTTTACTTGAAACGTTTGAGACGTTTTATTTAATTTCGAATAACTGATGCGTAAATCACTAGAAAATTTTGATCTTAAAATAATTTGTTTAACTCCAACTTCCCACGAACCGCTTTCACCTGAATTTATTGGCTTATTTAACTGTAGGACGTAAGTATTTTCTTTTCGGATAATATTTACATCCGAAGATTCGAAAACTAGCGTAAAACTTCCAGGACCGCTGTTAAAATTGTCCATTTTTTCGGTTTTTTATTTAATTATAATCGATAGTATTTATAGCTTTACTATGTCTGAAATCCAACTGTTGAATTTTTCGGCATACCCTCTCCATCTTATGAAATAATCAGTTTTCTTTCCCCTCTTACGCGTTCTAATTATCTTTTCAATAATGTATAAAGAGTCGGGGTCGGTTTCTATTTTTTGAAGTTCGGGTTCGTAAAAAATTCCCTCCAATTTTTCATCAATCTGATCTTTTAGCAAATAAACGGGGGGATTTGCGCAAAATGGTCCGTAATGATAAAAAATTCTTCCGTCCACGAAGGCCAATAAGCTTTAGCAAAATGTTTTTTTACTTTGCTTATTCGTACTTTATTGTAAATCTCAAATTTATATACAGTGTTTTTTATATTCAGGCGGAAAGCTTTATTTAATATTTCTCGCTCATTTTTTGCAAATACGTTTGCCAGAAAAGTACCTATAGTACGATGAATCGAATGATTATAATTATATAACAGGTCGGGCAAGACATTCATATAGGTTTATGTATTTTTTTTGGAAAAATATCGCCACATTTTCTCCTTGAGCGTGCGATTCAATCTTTCAATCATGCTAGCCTTCATTTCGCTTCTTGTTGTGAAGAAAAGAATATCCTCAGATTTTAGATACTTTTGAAAATCTTTATTCGTAAATTCAGACCCCGCATCGGCTTGCATTTTATAAGGTTTCCTCTCCGACGAATTGAGAATATGTTTAAAAGCGTTTAAAATATCTCGACTATTTTT
>JAVLUZ010000275.1:742763-804114 GCA_036768485.1 Mermis nigrescens
TACTGTTTTGCAATATACTTTAAAATATAATTTTCAGAAAAATTAGATTTCCTAGTGCAAAACCGTAAGCAAATTTGTAATCAGCTTAAAAAACTTTTTCAGAAGATATTCAATATTTTTAGATTCAAAACTATTATGCCGAATATATGTGAAAAACTTTACACTACAATAAATATGCAAATTAGGTGCAATATTTCACAAATGAGAATGAAGTAAGCAACAACATTGATATTTAAATTACTAGTGAGTCTGTATAAAAACAATTTTAGAGTTTAAAATCGAAAAAATTGTCATGGTTCCTAAATTTCCATAATTAATATAAATGAAAACCGTGATTTGCATAAATTTTTATGTGCAAATATCCCAAAAAGTTTACGCACTTGAGAAATTCTAAGACAAATTTGGAATCAGCGCACAAATCTGATTAAGAGTAAAATTAATTTTTTTTCTGACGCAAGATTGTTGTTGACCAGTGCCATCTTTGCCCGAGGTTATTATTCGAAATAAGAGCACAATAAACATATAATGAAGATCAAAAAGTCAATATTTCTTCTTTATCCAAAAGTAATTAATTAAAGTGATGCCTCTATCAGCGTGTAGTACTTTAATATAAACGAAATTTTAATCTCTGACCTAAACAATAGTCTTTTTCTAATAAGCCCCATCCTCGGGCTAAATAAGGGTAGAGCTACACAGCGACCCGATCACTAATATTAACGGCAAAAACACTTTAAAAAAATAAATATTCACTCAAGGAATCTACACTGTGAAAAGCCATATTGAATGCCTCGCTGATTGCGGAATAAAATGCTTAGATATATGCAGGCAATTAGGTATTTAATGATTAAATTTGAAAGTAAAATAACATTTCATTCTTTTATGACTTTTCTCGAAAAAACATTCGTTTTTTTCGCGAATACGTATGAAATGGTTTAATTGGAACCTCGTATTTATATACTTAATATACGTTTTATTAAATTCGACTTGTTACGTAATTCAAGAAAGCTTACAATTTTCGCAACTTTAATCTTCTTCCGCACTTATTTTTAATCTAATTTTTGTTCCAATCGCAGAGTTTCAATTGCTTGCTTTGTGCTTAATTTTAATAATTTATGACTATGTTGATGTATGCTGACGCGTTCCCCACCAAAATTTTAAAGAATTATATGTTATAACCTTGCTGAAAAAGTCTACACATTCTTCACACACACTGGGTGATATTGTGAAAAAATAAAAAATGGCGGCATCAAACTTTTTACATCACAATAGAGAAGTGTCTCAGTGTTGCTGTAGGGGTAGCCATATGTTGTGAAGCTTACCCAAGTATTTTAAAGGTACGCGCTAACGCCCTACCTATGATATCAAACGACTAATTAAGTACGAAAACCTAGCATTAAATAGGTGAAAAAATTACTCATTAATCACCCCCACTCCAGGGAAACTCGGTCTAGTTCCGTCCCAGAGCGTTTAACCGTTTGCATGCATGGCACTATACGAACGAGTAAAGAGATCATGATCCAAAGCAAATACGCGATCAATTATCAAAACAATGCATATACAAAAAAAACATGGGTGAGTTATCAACACATATTCAAATAAGCGCTGCTGAAGAAAACTGCATTCAAATGAGTAATAATATGAAGTAGTGCTTTTCTGTACGATCGACGTCATACTAAACAATAAAGAACAGCTTATACCGGACTATGAATAGCTCACAAGCACAAATAGGAATCGAGGTTGTACGCTCCAGAAGTTGCAACCCCCAATTACTGTAGACCCCCAGAATTCTATATTTTGTAACATTTTCGGCAATTCTACCTATTCTGATCCACCAGAACTTTCTAGCTGCCCACAAATGCTCACGAGTATAGTTTATCAGAATAAAAGAATTGGAAACTACCATATATTTCTTCAGTTGGTGGCAATTAAACTTTAAGTTCTATGGTGGATTGTTTTAATCAAAGAGTTATATGCATATACATAATAGGGTGGATGGGGATCCTCTAACCAAAATTTGCTGTCCTCGTATCGCCCCAGAGTTAGAAGATTTTTGACGCCCCAAACACTTGAACTTTTTAACCGTTTTTAGGCGTTTTTCGGGCCAAAATTGTATTCCATTCACCCCCCCCCCTAAAAACGGCCGGAGACCCGAACCCTAATTTCGAGCCGTTCACATGTATGGTACGAAGAATTTGAATCAGTAAGTACGCTTATTTTATCAAGTTGTGTATATTTCTAAGAAAAATTCCTGCCTAAATCAGTGCATTCTTTTCAGCATTATAGTGAAAATTCAAGACAAAAAAATTCAAAAAGCATGTGCATTGCTATCCTATGCGCTAATTAAATTTTAAAAAATTTCAGCTAATGTCTGAAGCATTTCTATACGATATCTGAACTAAAGACAAAAATATTACCCTAATTGAACCAGAAATGTGTACCAAGTCGATAAACACATATTCTATTTGCAATCTATTATGGTAGGTAGGTACATCCATGTACAGGCCCGTATCCAGAATCCGGCCGAGGAAAGGGGCGGACCCCATATAAATTAGTTATATCTCGAAAATTTAATGGGATAGCCAAAAAAACCGTATTTCTCGACGTTTTTCCCCAGCTGAGTTCAATCGTTTCACATTCTAGAAAATTATGTTTTTTAAAACAATTAGAGACTTTTATAATTCATAATCACAAATAGGCTTTTGACAAAATTTGGTATTCCTAAGTTTAAATTCAAAAACTTAATGTATGCTACATCCTTTGATCTACAATTCTGATATGAAATATGCTGTAAAAAATTAATCATGCATCAGTGAATAAGCGGATCAAGAATATAAAAAGACGTTTATTGCGCCCGATTTTTAAGCAGATGAACGAGATTTTGTAAACGATGAAAAAATGAGCATCACCGAAATAATAGAGAAAAACATTAAAAAAATCCAAGAACATGAAACGAATAAATAAGTTCTTGAAAAATCGATACAGGATTTCAAATCTCTAATTTTGACAGCTAAAAATATCATGTTAACAAATAACGGGTTACAAATGAATAGCGTATATATAACACCGGCGAAAGATTCGAAATTTCCGGGTGTTGCATAACAATTGGCAGTACCCCTGCAGCCATTTCAGTGGATATTGCAACAAATAATGATATACTAATTCGTAGAAAATTTAATTCAGAGTTTGGTGAGCTAATTTTTAAAATTACAATATTGACTAGAAACTGCTTTATGGACCAGAAACAAATAGCGTCCTTGAATTTGACAAAAAACGACAAATTTTAGCCACTGTTATTCAATTAATTGCATGTTTGGCTTGTCAAAACCTTTTGGCATAGAGTGAAAAATGTTTCCAAACAGTTCAGTATAGAATTCTAATTCGGTGAAAATCATATCCAAATTTTTTCAGCGTTCCCTTCGAGCAACGTCTGTGACTTTCTTCCAAATGCATCAAACGTTCCACTCGATCTTTTAGGATTTCGCCCAGATTTTAGGTAAGATTCAAGTCATAGCTATGCCACTTGCCTCAATTTCACTTGATATAATGTAGACGCTTGAACTCAATCAATAAACGGAGCATTTGTTTTGATCAAAATTTCAAGTTGAATCTTAAAATATTAATTAAATTTTCTGACAAGTTTTATTTTGGCTTGCGTACAAGCAGTAAATGTAAACTGTGATGCTAAATTTTAATTGACTGATGCAGAATTGAATTCTTTACAAGTTATATTGCGATCTGCTGAAGCATCCTCTTATACGACCAGTGGCGGATCCAGGATTTTCCTAAGGGGGAGGGGGGCAGAACCCTCACATGGGCGGAAAAATCAGCCGTCTTAACCCGAAAAACGCTAAAAATCGCTCAAAAATCCTTAATTTTGCTCACTTTCTTGGGCCAATGGGGGTGGGGGTGGGTGGGCGGCCGCACCCTCCTAAATCCGCCCTGCATACGACTGTAGGGGTAGTGCCGCCAATCATTACGCAATCACCTGTACGCGTTTGAAACGTTTCAGCAGAAATATGTAGGCAACTGAAAAGTTCTATTTTTCCACTACGACATGTAAAACGGAAAGCTTAACTTATAGAGATAGTCAGCGAAAGAAAATGTGTTTATATTATAACTATCATCATACTTAATCATGACAATCAGCTGGGAAAGGTGAAAAAGACAAGTACATTTCAGTAATTCAAGGGAGTTGATCAAAAAATTTTCTTAAGCCTTTTTCGGACTCGAAAACCTTTTTCCCTCTTTCCCGCTTTTTCCCCTTTTTCTGACGATATTCTCTCTTCCTCAAACATATAAAAACAGAAACTCGTCAAGAATTTTAATAAAATTGGACAATATAATCAGGCCTATAATTTAACTCGTTATTCCAGCAAGGCCAGGAAGACTTAATTTGAAATATTTAATCGAAGAATCTCGCGTCTTAATCCTAACAAATTATATGATAGCCCTAAGAAAGCATGAAACAAATATGCAAGAAAACCAGACTAGTTTTAAGCAATTTGAAACATAGATGCACAGAAGCACAAAGTAAGGATCGGCAGGGGGGTCGAGTCGAGTAAAATGCCAGAAATCTAAACCAGTAAATGTAGTTTTTACGATTTTCTGCTATTCACGACGAAAGTTGTCAAAATAGCCTATCAAAAGTTTTTCACTAATATTACCGCACTATAAAAGCGTGTTTAGTCCATTTTGACTGCATTATATCGCTTTTAACACTGGAAAAATAGAGTAATTGTTTGATTTGTGGAGTTCTTTAGTAAAAAGCACATAAAAGTATTAAGCCAGTGCGAAGCGCCGGAAAAATTTCTACATTATTACTCCTTTTGTCCTCGAAAATGATGCCAAAAAACGTGTCGTCATCTTGAAAATTACTGAACAGCACCTCTGTGATTGACCCTTCAGGATGCAAACCCCCGTCACACCACCTCCTATGCGCCGTATGATTGGAAACAAGTTTTAAAAAAATTTCAAGCAATAGCCGTTTTATTAAAGTAGGCCGAATTATATAATGTTGCAGTGATATTTTTAAGCTAGACGTCATCAGCTCCTTTATCACTGATCGCGATTTTTGTCACATAATCGATGATCGTTTGCTCAGTTTCGGCGTTAAATGATTTAATTGGTTGAAAATCAGAATTAACGAATCTCCAATTGGCGCCAAACGGCCTCAAGTGATAAATTAAATATTCCAGAATGTACATCTGATTGGGTGCAACATAGTGGAATGATATAGCAAGATCGCTGCAGCAGTCCATACCCTTAAAACAATTGCTTAGGTGCATGCTCGGAAACACATGAGAATATATGTAATAAAATAACTGTTAATTTGACCCATACAAGCAACAGGGTGGAGGAGAAAATTTCTTATCCAAAATCAGTGTTTTTTGTACAAGATCCTGTTGTACAACTACAAACAAGGTCCCAGTATTTGTACAGTTTGTAAACGTTAATTATTGGATACTACAATATTTAACGATAACGTTTTTTGTGCGGTGAAAGTGGATTTTTGACCTATGGTAGCGTAGTTAAGCTAATTCCTAGGTTTCTGATGATGAAGATACCAGGAAAATATATTTTAATTTTGCTTTTTAAGATCAATTTTTGTCATTATACAGACATATAATAATGAGCGCGATAGCGCTAACTTGGCTATCCTTTTTTCTTAGGTATATGTTTATCACAGCTAGTGAGAAATTAACAGCAACAACGGCACACCTAACAGCAACAACGGCACACACCTGGGAGGTGCAGTTTTCTTTAATCGATGGATAATTAAAAAATTACATCCCACCTTTTTTCGTTTAAACTCAATACCAAGTTAGCAATGAGTGTGTAAAGTGTAAACCGAAAAATCAAATAATTTGCGGTGGGCTAATTTTTTTTAATGTTGCACCCCAATTTTAGATTACGAATCTGGACTTAAAATTTCTTTACACTCAATAGTTGTTAGACAAAAGTGTAAAGTATACGTGTTTTTTACTCTTTGCGTATCCTACAGCTTATCTAACTCAATTTTGGTTTCTGTGCAGTTTAATTAGTTTTATAACGTAGAGAGTTGCAATATCTCAAAACCAAATTTTTTCTCTTTTAACGCAAGATTTCTTGATCTGTGATTGTTTTAGTGTAAAGGGTTCGAGAGAAAAAACGAAATTTCTCCAGAAACTCCGCTAAGTAGACGGAACATGCTAATTATGCTTAAAATGTGCCCTGACCTTAGCGTTACAGATCCTAGTTTATTTTGTTTCTTTACACCCAATAATACTTCATTAGCACAAGTGCAAAGTTTACATGGAGAAGCACTTTTCCGCCCAGAGCATTGGGTATCGAACAATTTGCGAAGGGCGAATTTTTTTTAAATGTTGCCCCTGAGATGTGGATTACGAATCTGACCTTAAAATTTCTTTAAACTCAATGGTTGTTGTACAAAAGTGTAAAGTATACGTGTTTTTTACTGTCAGCGTGTCCTAAAGCTTATCTATCTCAATTTTGGTTTTTGTGCAGTCCAATTGGTTCTATAATGTAGAGGGCTACAATATCTCAAAAAATGAAAGATTTTTCTCTGTTAACGCAATATTTCTTAATCTGTGATCATTTTAGTGTAAAGAGTTCGGGACGAACATAGAAATTTCGTCAGTTACTTGCACCCACCCCAGAATTTAGGCGCTGCCCACCTATGGATATATGGCCTAAGTTATTAAATAAAAGAAAGGAACTAGCAAAGAAAAATGCTCAGATGGAACAAAAAAAGGTAAATATACTTGAATTTCTTCATTGCTATAGATGTAAAAGGAAGGGACTAAAGAAAATTTCCATATATGCGCAGAAGCCATATGAATGTGCTAAACAGTTAGACTTTCTCTAAACAACGCGAAAATCGAAGTATATTATGCGGCCTATGCGCGTTTCTGCAGATTTTCCGTAGTAATTTCGATTACGATGGCGAGTATTTTGATTACTTTATTTCGGAATATTTGAAGAAATTTTTTGGGGTTCTTCATAAAAACTATGAGTTGGCCATCTAGGTGTAAAGGTTACACTATTATCTTTTACTCCAGCGCTTTGTGGAAGGTCAGGATTTCATTATATAAATAATACATTGATTGTTTAATATTCATGAAAGAGTGTTCAATGCTCTTTTGCGAAACACTTAAATACGCTTTGTGACTACACCCTCATTTTTTACAGGCCTCAGAATATACTTCGATTTTTGTGTTGTTTAGGGGAAGTCTTACTGTTTAGCACATTCCTATGGCTTCTGCACATATGGGGAAATTATTCCTAGTCTTCTCCTTTAACATCCTTAACAATGAAGAAATTCAAGGTTATTTACCTTGTTTGTTCCATTGGAGCATGGCTAGTAGAAGGCAAATACCTTTCGGAAATTTCTGGCCTTTTTATACCTTATATTCCACAAAAATATTTGTACACGGACAAAGATGGTACCGAAAAGTCCTTGCACACCGGGAAAATTCGGTGCCGAATACAAAAAAGGGGCAAACGTAAGCTGTCCTCTCCTAAAAACTGAGATTTTTGTTTTTTAGCAAGAACTCGTAAAGCCAATTTCGATACGTTTTGCAATTTTTGGCCAGATAGGTTGTTTACCCCAAAGCCTAAAACTTGTAAACCATACATTCATGAAGTACTTAATCTGGACTATTTGTCAGATTTAGCTAAACAATATTGTATTCCCGAAATTCTAGCAGGAATATTTGCAGTTTCCCATATAGATTTAGGCCACCTTTAGCTGTTCGATTAGAGATAAACATTTCTCAAGTCATTGTCAGAAAAATCAAAAGCTAATTTAATCCGCAGTTTTCCAATATTTGCTGCATTGTAATGTATGTACGAGTACGTATGCTTCAATAAGGACATTCATAAATATTTCTTTGATAACGAGTATTCCAAAACGTGTCCAGAATATTTTATAATCTCACTATCTGGAAAAGAAAAGAAGGAAACGTAAACCAAATGATAAACGGATAAAAAAGACATTAGGTCATGCAGACCAAGCGGTCCATTGTAAGAGAACCTGGAGGCAGAGGAATAAACCAAAAATTTTCCTAGAGTGCCTTTTTCTGGTCCAAGACATATTTTATGGTATTTTGACGATGCTTATTATTCCTGGATAAAACAAAAATAAAACTTTTTTTAGGAAAATTAGAAAGTATAATAAGAAATTAGCGCTGTACCAGGGCCCCGTTTTTTACCAGGGCCGGCACCGGGGCCAGGGCGCCCAGAAAGATACCATGTAATGTGGTCATATGACGTCTCATTCCAGCTTTTGTTATGTAATATCTCTTCCGAATTCTTATTACTGACATATATCGTAATTTCAGTGATAAAAATAGTAATAAAATAATAACAATAATGATAATCATATGATAGTGAATGAAAATATTTGTAATTACTACGTATACCACACATACGCACTTGAAAAATTTTTCCTGCCTTACGCTAAATACTTACTTGTATAAATTTTTATGATTACATTGTAAGTTTTCTCACCTAGTTTTTTAGCATTCTTACAAAGCGTGTGAGTGTGCATGAAATTTAACCGACGGAATTAAGAATTTCATGAGGAATTGTATGATCAACACTTCAATTTTCAACTAAAATTTCACGCAGCGATATAAAGTGAGTTGCTCATGCATTTACTAGAACTGCAGCGAGCAGTTGGGAATCTGGGGCTTTGAGGGAAAGTGAAAATTTTCTGAGGTAAATATGGTGAGATGAAGGTCAGAAAGTGATACAAGTCAAGGTTTTTTCGCAAACATCATAAAAAATCGACCAGAACCTGAGAATTAATGTAGTTATCGCGCTTTTTGAATATTTCTACAAATTTAAGAATCATTTTAACTCGTAAAAAGACTCAATGAATCCCAGACTAGACCGACCCTGAATCGTTAATCCTATGCAAACGCAACTATGACCCAAACTTACAACTCGACACCATACAACATTGACAGATTTTAGGTGCAAACTTCTTGGCTCCATTCATAAAACTAAGTATCAATTCCTTCAGTTTTATTGTCTCAAAGGAATCAAATGCCTTAGTTAATTGACATCATAACGAAATAAAAGTGTGACTGACGGAACTACATTAGTTTCAGTCATTATTGCAATCAATCGATGCAACAATCTGCATCTAACAACAATTTCAAGATTTTCAGGTCAATGTGCTGGGACCAGCCTAATCGCTCTTTGTACAACCCTTTATACATGTTCAAAGATGACCCTCAAAAGACTTTGTACATTTTGTACATGATAATTTTTGGGTACTAAAATATAGTACACAATAGCGCTTTTAGCGCGGTAAAACAGGGTTTTTCGACTTTTGGTAGTATGTTTACCAAATTTCTGGGTTTCTGACGAGAAAAACTACTAAGAACTGTCTCAAACCGGCGCGAAGCTTTTAAAAATTCGGTATTTTTACATTCTAAATGCAATTTCTACCATTATAAAGATGCAATTTCTGCCATTATAAAGAATACTCCATTACTCATTGTGGCTCGAAGCACCGAAAATTTTTGAGAAGTTTAGACCTTTTTACTGTTTTTGTCTTCCCGAAAATCTTTGTGGATATTCAAAGCCCGTCCTGAAAAGTCTTTTTACATCGAGAAAAATCTTTGCCGAATACAAAAAAACCAGGGCCAGCCTAGCCCTGGCCCGGGGCATAGATCCCGGTACTGGTATTTACGAAATGACTCTTTGACGTCAAAGAATTTGCATTTTGGCTTCAAAAATCGCTAAAAACGATTATAACAGGACGTCATGAGAGATTTTTTCCGAAGGATCAAAAACTCTGCAGGTCGAAAAATTTTTGTGGAAGGCTAAAAGCTTTTTGCCGGAGGTAAAACCCTAAGATCATGTACAGCAAAGAATTTCTGGTCACGTGTGGCATCGTAAAACTGGGCTTTTCTCACATATGAAAAGCAAAAACAAAAACAGATAATATAGTACCAGCATACAAACCTGCCCAATAGGATAATAGATGAGCTCCCAGAAAAAGGAGGACACATCGATAAGACCCGGAATGAGAAGATACTCAGGTGTTGAAGGCAAAAAACGGTAACGACTGGCGCCATCGCGCGAATCGCCCGCTTTGACGCCAACTTCCTCCAAACATTGGCCAATTTCGACGTCCTCGTCGCCGCTATGGTCATGCACTTCACACAAAGATGCATCTTGCAACGCTATTTCAACGAAGCGACGCAAAGCTTCGCGACTGAGCACATAGCCAGCGCCTCCGCTCATATAAGCTTTGCCTGAAAAATAATACGAACTTTACACCAAATCATGAGATATAAGAGATTAGGCTCTTATGAGAAACGTACACTTTACATCAGTGTTTTTTGGACGACCTGAAAATCTTTTACACGTGCATGCCTCACGCTATTTACGCACAAACTCTTTCGCACCAGGGAAAAATCCCTTAATTTTTTTCGACAAAAAATGTGCTGCGCGAAAAAATCGCTTTACACTATATACTACAGAGTCACATAATCGATTGATATGGTGAACTAATTTTTAACGTTCGACCAGAAGCAAAGAGGAGCGAACGCAAGTTTTTTACATTTAAAGTGCACAACTTATTATCTAGTGTAGAGCCCTGCATTAATATGTAATATATTTTTCTTTAAAGCATAATAAAAAACTTAATCTTTGCACTACGTTGTCTCTCACTTTATAAACGTGCATTTTGAATAATTTATCAGGCATAATATGTAAGTATGATAGGCAGCAAAAACTATATACAAAATGCTGCTTGATAACAATTGAGTCAGGTGAAAATTGATGGCCTGATAAATCAAACATAGTTTGGGAAAACATTATCTTTTACCATACAAAACAGAAAAAAGTTTAATTTACAGCATTACGAAAGAACCCTAAATTGTTATCAAATATTACAGAAACACCAAAAAAGATTACCAAAGATAAAGTTTCATCCAAACTTCTAAACCAAAACCGAATGTAAGAGATAGATGGCAACCAATATTTACCAAGGAATTTCACTATCTGCGGTTTCTTACGATAAGTTTATTAAATGCAGGACAAGTGATAATGCTGCCTGAAGCCATGCGCGAAGATGAAATCAATAAATAACGAGAGATACTTCAGTACACTAGAAACTTGGATGAGATATTTTACGTAATCTTATGACACAGAATGTCGTCAGGAATTTTAATGATAATTCAATAGCGGGGCTTTATGATAATTTCAATTTTTGAAGATTTTTTCGATAAGATCTTACTTCTCGATTATAAGCATAAATTTCCAATTTTCTCCTTTTCACTAGCATCGTTTACGATAAACTTTGATACTTTGCAATAAAGTTTAACTTGGAAAAAGTTTTAAAGGTGAGCAATTAAAAGGGGAACCAATTATTATCTCATGACTGCAAATCATACTAATCTTAAAAACTTAAGAGCCACTTTCTGTAAGACTCGACTCGAGGTTGGACAAGTCAAAAATTAACCTCCCCTGATTTTAACATATACTCGTATCATATAGTTTTTGGCGCTGAGTTTAATGGTGCAAACTATTTTTATTGAAAACGAATATTCGTTGCTTAAAGTAAGTGTAAAGCACCAAAAATCACAGCTTTTGTCCAATTTTACAGGGTCTAACATCTTCCATCATATTTCAGGATAACCGCAATCAATTATAATACCTCTTTTTTATTTGAGAGATGAATAATTTTTTATTTTGAAAGAATAATTTAAACTTACAGTATTTCTTAGATATTTTTTGATATGATTAGAACCATAAAATATCACTACTACGATAAAAAATAATTGCGTCGCGGCGTTGGCTACTATCAAAGGCTTATACATGAAAAAATTATAATACTTAAATGGCCACTTTTTAAGTAACAGATCTTTACCGGGAATGTGGTGTGCTGAAAAATTATGAAATTCACTAGATTGATAGGAAATGTCAAGGTATTTTCTCATAATTTTCTAAAAAATGTAGGTTGCAGTTGACACAAAAACAAATTTTGAAAAATTATAGGACCACTTTTTGAGTTACACATGATTTAAGAGAAGATGATGCGCTGAGGAATGATCAAAATTGAAGTATTTTGATTCAAAGCGTCAAGATATTTCCTCATGAAATAATTTGATTTAACTTGGTTGTCATTTACACTTCAGTACTTTTTTATGTGTTCTCGATGAATCTTTTGATGAAAAAATAAAATAATATAATATCTACGTTCTGAGCAGAAAACGTTTCGATAAAACGAGGAGTAACTTTGAAAAAGAAATATAGTTTGCACGACTAAACTCAGCATTAAAAACAACATAATATATGTTGAAATCAGGGGAATTTATTTAATTGACTTGTCCATGCTCAATACATGGCCGGGCTGAATCCTGCAGAGGGTGACTCTTGAAATGAACGATTTAGTCACATGCTCATTTTTTCTTTTTCATTTTTCATGGTGAGTACTAAATTTTTTCTACTCCCAATCATCAAAAAACATTAGGCAGTCTACATACATAATTATAATAAGACAGAAAAAAGGTACGATGCATCAGCTAAAATCATACATGTAACAGGGGGGATCCTTCTCATCCAAAGTCGACCGCCCCACTCCCGGAAGCCAGAAAATTTTTGACCCCCCAATTTCTAGGAAAAAATCAAATTTTTTGGCTGTTTTTACGTGTTTTTTGACCGTTTTTGGTCGAAAATTGGAGGTGAGTTCCCCCGATTCAGAGCCGTTCCATGTATGGCTAAAATATTTTTTTACCCTGATTAGCAAATGTCTTAAATTTACAACCATAATAAACCGGTTCATCAGGACTATGAGGTAGAAGCATATAGCGTAAATTTTCCACAATGACGTAAGTATCATCGTCCGCCTTAATAAACCAATCGTAGTCATTCAAATGGTGATCATAGGCGTACCTACAAAGTTTTACGCCTATAAATAGCATGACAAGCATAAACAACACCCATGAACATATAATGAAAGGTGCTTCGTTGTACAGGCAGTTGCATGCATTATTAGGTAAATAAAATACACAGAGCTTAAAAATGAAACAGGACGATTACATGCAAGGCAATACAACGACCGAATAACTAATATTCCGAAAAACGTCACATTTTATTAAGTTAGATTAAAGATTTCTAAAAGTTACGTTGGAGAAAGGTCATGTGCTAATTGACGTCACAGAGAACTGAGGAATCGCTGATTTTGGGTCTTGGATCAGATCAAAAAATAGATAAAACAAAAAGCAGGAAAAAGTGGGTGGTTACGAACTTTAGAAAAAGCTGAATAGTATCCGTCATGTGACGAGCATGTTAAATACGAATAAGTATAGAACGTTAATTAAAAAGCGTTAAGAATATGAACCTATATTCTATATAAAAAGTACAGACAGAATCAACATCCAAGCTCTCATTGTGAAGAACTTTCATAGTAATGCGACAAAGGCATGTAATCACAGAGATCACGCATGTATACTGGAAGGTATGGGCATACACGTAAGAGGGAGGACAGGTGATCGCCCCAACAAAAGTCGGCCGTCACATCCTCTCCACCCCAAGCCAGAAAATTTTTGACCCCACCTGAGCTTTGAAGAAACCGAATTTTTTGGCTGTTTTTGACCAAAAAGTTAGAGATCACTCACACCTCCCCCATCCTAAAAACTGGCCAGGGATCCCCCACCCAAAATTTCGAGCCGTTACATCTATAGGTATATGGGTATACCCTTAACAGGATTATCGGAAGGCATACCTCTCAAGCCGTTTTTGGGACCTAATTTATTGATGGAACCATGAAAAAGCGTCAAACGACGTCTAGAAGTATAGTTTTTAGTACAAATGCTTATTTTTAGAGCAGCAAAATCTTCAATTGGTTCATCCAGACACTTTTCTTCCAGTTATTTTATGCATGTGTGATGATGCAGGTCATTACATCGCCCTTATTTTCATTTTTTCCATGCATTTGAACATTAATACATTTAACCAATAAAATTCCTGAGGAATAAAACGCAAAATTAATTAAGTATCAAAATTTGACATTAAATTGCAAAATTAGTACTCATTTACCCCACCCCCCTCAATATAACTCGGTTTACCCCGTTGCAGAACTTTTGACTGTGTGCTTGTACGACAGGGGTGTACCGTACTAATTTAAAGTCGAGTCTAAGCTTCTATGATGATAAATATAATAGAAAATAAGAGGAACCAGCTCAAAAGTGTACTAAAATGCTCACTTTGGCTGCCTTTTTAGTATGTGCTTCGAGAGGTTATAATTTTTTCCTCTGAGGACCCATGAGTAATAGAAACATTTTTAATTTTGGAAAAGCGGCCCACCGCCCCCGCATAATTACGCCCTGAACCTATTGCACTTCTCAAATTAGTTTGTTGCAAAGGTATAGGTACCGAACTTATAAAAATGACTTAATGCATGCTTCTCCTCAGTTACACTTGTCATTGTATGTACACAATAATAACAGAAAGTCATCTATATGAAAAAATAATAGAATAAATTTAAAAACATAAAAAATAAAACAAAATAAAAATAAATAAATAAATAAATAAATAAATAAATAAATAAATAAAAGGTAAATAAATTAGGCATGCTGTTAGTATAAAAGAAACAAAAAGACGCGAGAAATAGTATATACACAAGTACATAAAAAGCACACAAAATTATATTATGAGAAATTACGGGTTTTACGAGGTGCAAGAGTTCAAGTGAAACGAGAGAAGTAAGCAGGAGTTATACAGAATAAATACACAAAAAAACGTGAAAAATATAAACAGGCGAGGTCATCAGAGAGGAACTAGGTTGCTACAGTTTCGTGCCTTTAATCCTCTGACTGTCACTGCAACCTAGCGGCACCAGTCTAGGCGGCTAGACTGCCTCTCATCGTTGAAAAATAAATAAATAAAATAAAATAAAAAAATAAAAAATAATAAAAAATAATAAAATAATAAAAATAAATAAATAAATAATAAAATAAAAATAAAAAAGGGAAAAATTAATTAATTGAATAAAGAAATAAACGAATTAACATTATAGATACTATAAATATTATGATATATAAAAAAGAAACATTAATAGAGAATATATAAATAATTAAAAAATAAATGGAATAATAAATAATAAAACAATTGTAAACCTACACGTGAAATACTGCCGTAACTGGCCTGTTCAATCACGTGAGGAAACACAATGAGTAAATAGATAGCGAGAGCAGGACAGGAATAGAAAATCTACATCGATGTGCCCGAATACTATGAATACTATAATAATAGTAATAACATCAATAATAAAAAGAATATTCTAAAAGAAAGAAAATAAATAAAAATCATTGTAAACCTACACATGAAATACTGCCGTACCTGGCCTGTTCAATCATGTGAGGAAATACAATGAGTAAACAAAAAGCGAGAGCTAAGGCGGAAAAAATAAAAATGTGGGATTGACGTGGGAACATGCCGACGCAACTACATACTCATATGATTAGCGTACTCTAATGAAAACCGAAGCTACTACTAATACGGATGTAGTTATGAAGCGCGTCTGGGAATGTGACGGGAGGCGCAGTGCAAACGCGAAGAAAAAAATTCAAAATGTCGTTATTGGAAAATTTAAAGTATTGTTGACGTATAATTTTAACATATTGGCTTTGCTTACAGTTTGGTGAAGCTACTTATTCATGCGCATAATGCTGGAAGCAGCGTCCTAACAGCGATGATAAAATCAAAACGGTCTTAAACAGTTTTGAATATAAGAATGTGCTGGAAAATCAGAAAGGTCGCTGTTGAAAAATTTTAAGTATTTTTGGCGCATGATTTTAACATTATAGCCCTGTTTTTGCAATTTGAGTGACAGATGATTCACGCGCGCTTTGAAAAATTCTTCTTTAGAGCAAAGACGCGCAAAACGATGGAGCTGACTTACAAAAACGGCATATAAAAGATTTTTAGGTACGTTAGAGTCTGAAAAAGGGAAATTAACAATAGGAAATCGAAATTGTTCCCTTTTATCAAAAATCGTGAACGAAATCGGTGTAGAAAGATTAATTTCGACGTCTAAATAACTAACTTTTTGAGCAGAAAAAGTTTCCGTGACATTTAATGATTTTGGGTAAATCTCTTTGATGTAATCACGAAAATCTGAAATATTTATAGCTGCGATGTCATCAATGTAACGAGTTACGTTATTGAAACAATAAGCAGAGTCATTATTTTTAGACGATGATAGGAATTTATATTCGCAGTAGAAAAGGAAAAGATCCGCCAAAAGTGGAGAATAATTAGATCCCATTGGGATGCCAATTTTTTGATGAAAGATTTTACTTCCAAAATTAACGAATGAATTTTGGATCAAAAATTTAAGACTTTTTGTAAAAGTGTCAAAGTCAAAAGTGAAATAAGACTTTTTGTCCGAGGGAGAAGAACTCCAGTATGATTTGAAACCGTTAGTACATAAAAATTTATTCTTTTCAAAGGGTTTCTCCAGGAAATCAAAAGAAGTGGAAATAAGTTCATTTTGCGGAAGAGATGTGTAAAGAGTTGAAAAATCGAATGTATTAATCGATTTAATCTTTTTAATCGATTCTAATTTCTTAACGAAAGAAAATGAATTATTGATAGACCAAAAATCTGTTAATTCGAGAATTTCTAAAAATGGCTTTACAATAGTTCTCCCAGAAACGACGGACTAATTTGAGGCCTTCAGTAACTAGCGACGATATGAAAGTAGTAGAACAATTTTTAGCCGAAGTAATAAACCTGGATTTATAGGGAATTTTGTGTAGTTTTGGAATCCAATACATAAAAGGTAGTTTTTTGTTGAGACGTCCTTCATTAACAGGTCCGGAAAACTTAGAAAAAATATTTTTCTGAAACTGAATATGGTTAAAGATAATGTTTTCTTCACGTAAGTTAGACAAAACGTAGGTACCACTAGAGGGTAGGGATGGAGATGAAAAATAGCCCAACTCCTCACAAAGAACGGACAAATAATGATGCTTACATATGATATCTAAGTTATTACTAGCCTTATCTGCGACGGTGATGACAAAATGATCATGTAAATTCTTTAGTTTCTCTTTAACGATAGTTTTACCGAGGAGCGAATTAGAAAAGGAAGGAAAATTTGATTTTTTAAATTTATGAATTCTTTGTGAAACAACTTGTTTTATTCGATTTTTCCAGTCAAACAGCGAAGAAACAGGGCTTTTTCTCGTTTGGCTCAATTAATGACAAAATTATCGAGAGCATGAAAAATGTCATTTTCTACAAACATCCCAATTTATACGAGGAGTTTCACGGAAATTAGGACCTTTATTGAAAAGTGAAATTAAGTCAGGATCCCCAATGAAGTTCAAATCACCAGTAATGACATGACCACATGGTTGATAAATATATGGGGATGAATGACAATGACAGGGCGGAATGACACCAGTTGATGAAAATTCTTCGACGACTTGTCTATAATTTAATATCTTAGATCTAATGGGTTGAGTTAAACGATATGTAACGACAGGAGGATTTTGACATTTGAAATTAGGAGGAACGAGCTTAGTAACGTAATGAGAGCAAAAAACAGATACACATGTAGAGGTCCATGGGGTCCCAAGAGCCTAGTCTAGGAGGACGAAAAATGGAAAGTTTCTACGGAAAATAAGACAATATTAAGGTCTAAGACAAATTGACCAGGAACTAGCAGATAAGGCCATTTTGACGCTTTTACCATTTAAACTAATTTTTTAGGCCATTTAGGTTAAAAGAAACTCCGGCTGACTCCCACAAGAAGCATGCTGTGCACCTCAAGAACGTTAAAACGCTTACTTGAAAGCCGATTTGGTTTTGCCCCACAAGAATTCGCGACCTTCGCTCATATTTAAACTGACAGCTGGTAATGATTCATCGTTTTCGGACGACATAAAAACGTATTTGTTGCATCGTTTGACCCACGTGTTGCGCACATGCTTCGCCTTGCTCTCGTGATTTTGTTTGCCTGTTAGAATCCAGCAAAAGATTCGAACCCGTTTCACCATAGCCGATACTATTAAGTTGTCGGCTGAAAATAAAAAAATTCATCCGGGCGAACAATTTATAAATAAAGAAATGAAAATAATCATAAATGATTAAAACGATATTTAGCGTAAGGATTATGTGAGCAAAAATAGAAAAAGCATTCCACAGGATAGAAATAAGCTCTTATTATGAATATGAATGATGAACAATAATAATAATGATAATAATAATAATAATGATAATAATAATGATAATAATAATAATAATAATAATAATAATAATAATAATAATAATAATAATAATAATGTTAATAATAATAATAATAATAATAATAATAATAATAATAATAATAATAATAATAATAATAATAATAATAATAATAACAAATAATAATAATAATAATAATAATAATAATAATAATAATAATAATAATGATAATAATAATAGTAATAATAATAATAATAATAATATTAATAATAATAATAATAATAATAATAATAATAATGATAATAATAATAATAATAATAATAATAATAATAATAATAATAATAATAATAATAATAATAAAAATAATAATAATAATAATTATAATAATAATGGAAAAATAATAATAATAATAATAACAACAATAATCAAAAATATGAATAGTAATAACAATAATAATAATAGTAATATCACTAATAATAATAATAATAACATGAATAAACTTTTAGAAAAAGTCTAAAGTCAATACCACTTCAGAATTCATTTATATCGTGTTACCTGATTCAACGAGGAGAGTTGAGTTCAAAGTTATACCGATATAATTTATTTAGCAGTTCGAATGTTAAAACAAAATACATTCCTTATATAAAATCGAAATGCTCCCGCATAAAATGCTTCTGATATCATTCCCATAAAACGAAGGAGAACATTATTATTAGGCTTTCGGCCAATAGGAGGAGAGGCGGACTCAACATAAACTGGTCAATATTTCAGAAAATTCGCTAGGATAGCTCGCAAAAACCGCATTTTTAGACGATTTTCGACATGCTCTATCAATGGCGATCATAAAATTCGAACTTTCTTGAAAAAATTGTTTTATATTAAAATTGATATAAAAAAGTGTTATTTTTTGGTCGCGCTTCAGCCAAGATGATAGAAAATACTTCAAATCCGGTGCGAAGCGCCGAAAATTTAAAGATTTTACGTCAAAGACAGTCGATTTTCCCATCTTTCCGAGCATTATGTTACCTTTCTAAACTTTTTTCCGGCTAAGGGGGGCGGCCGCCAGCTCCGCCCTTAAATACAGCTCTGCCTCTAGGAGTATTGCGTTACATGGACTATCGTCCTTAATAAGAACCTGCATTGCACAAACGAAATGCGGAGTGCTGTTGACATAATGCAACCCGAAAAAAACGTAATGATTTGAGCATTTTAGCGACTTTTGGATGGTAATGTATGAAAAAGCTATGTCTTGATCTGACCATCTTTTGCTCAACTTATACGATTTTCGGAAAATTTAGCGTTTTGACGTACATACTCGTAGACCGGTTTAAGTATTGAAAAAAGCACGTTAGATAAAATATAAATAATACTTCTATTCGAATTTAAGTAATGATTATTTTGAAATTAATGCCGCGTCTGACAATAATTAGATATCCGCTAATAACTCATTCAATAAAAACTAGTTTTTGTTCAACAGAATAAACTGACATTTTAGCGTGAAAATTTACTTGTATAATAAAGAATTTCGCAAAAGTGCGCACCTTTTTTCTAAATCTGCCCTAAAACCGCTTCAGTAGAGCTTCATCTAAGCTGACAAGCTACGACAAATACCATAAGATATGGCGTCAAGTCATCAGTCAACAACATGCACGATAAAATAAGAGCCTGCGTAACAGACATGGCATTGGGGGATGGAGGGTCACCCCAAACGAAGTTGGTCGTCCCCATCCCCAAAATTAGAAAATTTTTGACCCCCGGCTTTTGGAAAAACTATGATTTTTAGTCGTTTTTAGACCGTTTTTGGTCAAAAATTGGAGGCCATTCAACCCATCCCCCTAAAAACGGCCGGGAACCACCTTACAAAAATTTTGAGCCATACATGCATGCTACGGAAGCACATTTATCGCATAGCAAAAAAATTTATATCTATCGACCGCTTACCCTTACGATGCAATTCGTCCGCACTATGAAAGGTCATAGGGCCTTGAGGTCCTTTGGCGTGAGCCAGATCTTCTGCTACGATATCAGAATACTCTATATAGGGCATCGCGCTTTTTTCTTGTGGAATACTCATACGTGAGAATAAAACTTTGTCAACATCAGACCACTTTATCACTAAAAGTGAAAAGAAGACTAAAAATGAATGAATAAAAATAGGCAATAAGCAACGTAAACATAATTAAATCAAACTTTGCGTTCGAAACTTGTGACGTCTTAATCAATATCTCAATGATAGTAAAAAATTCAAAATCGAATAAAGGTACGTAGCATAAAACGAATTTTGCTGTAAGAGTCAATGATAGGAAACGTTTCTACAATTAAATATGCACCGGATGTTTCATAAGCGGGTCTGCGACGTTTTGGCCCGCCGTTTTGGCGCCAGCAACTTATGAATTATTCTAATTAAATCAATTTTGAAGCAATTTTAAAATAAATTATATATTCAGAAAGCAAGTACTACAAGCTACAAAATAGAATGTTGTTCATTTCGATTCGATGAGTATACATTTTTGTACGACTGAAAAACTAGAAAATCCAGTGTATTTTTAGATGCATTTAATTGTCTCACTAAATTCAAAGACACTGTAAAAGTAATTTATACCGTCACGTAGAGAATTGAATGGGCTTTCAGCATCTGCATTATACCTCATTCATACATGAAATGCAAATAATTAATAATATAACAAAGAGTGTGGCGCCAAAACGGCGGCGCCGAAACGGCCGCGCCAAAACATCCCATTTTGTTCATAACCTTATGGGAAGAGGTCAAAAGTATTCGCTTTATATTACATCACGTTTTTTTGAATTTTTGAAAAGCTCGTTCGATTAAGAACCATGTAAATGAGCTACAGCTGGACTTTACGATTACGATTATGAGCAGCAAAGAATAACCAACCTGATTGAATGAGTTGCTTTCCGAGAAGATCAAGATACTAATATATCCATTAGATGGCGAAAATTCAAACGTTCATCGAATTGGGTCATAATAAATCAAAATGAAAGGTGAGATGATTGTTTTATTGAATACGGGAGTAAATAACCCTCGCATTTTTCACAGGACAGTAGGATAGTCACTGGGCAAACGCGACACAAAAATTTTAGAAGACGACGTCGAATTTTCTGGTCTGGAAATTTCCTATCTGAGCCTGTCTGAAAACATCAGAGCTGTAATCGAGGATGAGGTTGAAGCTATAAACTTTCCGGTTATTATTCAGCAGAAGATTTTAAAGAAAATATTGCAGCGATCTTAAAAAAAGTAAAAAATCAAATAGAACGGTTTGAAATTTCATTAAGTATTGCTAGATAGCTGTGTGCTTCGTAAAAACGGCTCTATAGTCCTTTTGGGGTCAGAAAATTAGCTATATAGCCTTTTTAGTCTCAGTAAACTAGCTACATAGCCCTTTTGAATGCACAAACGGCTATATAGCCTTTGTGGACTAAAAATAGGTATTTATCTCTTTTTGGAGTCGAGATATATATATATATATATATATATATATATATATATATATATATATATATATATATATATATATATATATATATATATATATATATATATATATATATATATATATATATATATATATATATATATATATATATATATATATATATATATATATATATATATATATATATATATATATATATATATATATATATATATATATATATATATATATATATATCCTTTTTAAAGTCAAAACAGACAACTAAATAGCATTTCTAAGCTCAAAAAAGACTATATAGCTAGTTTTTTGTGCATGAAAAGGCTGTATAACAAAATTTTTCAGCCCAAAAAAGGCTATACAGCAATGGTTTTTCGGCCAAAATCGCTGTATAGCTGTCAGTTTTTCAAAGCTCAGGAGGAGGGGGCAATACCCCCTCACCCCACCATGCTAAAGTATGTTTTAAATAAACCATGAAGTATCAGGGATAGGGGTTCTCGCAACCCGAAATCATTCGTCCCCATCCACCCGACGACCGAAATTTCTTATCTATCTATTTTTGATAAAAACTTGCGTTATAAAGAAAGCCATTAAGTGTTTTTTTTGAGTCTCTTTGAAAGCTGTCGTGCAAGGTGGTGAAAATCAAACATACTGATTATTAATCATACATTCCAACTTATATCTCTTTAAAGTGGCAACAAAGGGTTAACGTGTTCTTGCACAGTTTCTCTTCTGATCCCCAAAAGTTATTGTCAGATTTTTAAATTTAATAAATGCCAATCACGATAATTAATAAACTATAATTCTAACAAACTGAGTCGGCTCATATGTTCAAGAAGCGCAAAAGTATAGAGATTCTAACCGCACACTTATATGCGTCACATGAATGTTTTTAGGAGATACAAAGGTTTTTTATTAGGTATTGACTAAGTAAAAACATTACTAACGAAATTGTACCCAACTAAAAATGTCACAGTGAAAATAATGAAAACGTAAAAATTTTCAAAATCAAGCTTGAAATGTTTCATTGTTAGAGAAATTTTTCAAATGAGAGTAAAATATCTGCATTTTTGACAAGAAAATTATCTTAGATTTGTAAGTACTTTTTGTCAACCTCATAACGCTTTGTGGATATGGACCAATTTAAATGTAACATTACATAAACCCTATTCACACAGCATAGATGAAAAGCAGTCAGCTAAGAAAACATAAGAAAACAGCGTTTAAGTTGAAATTCATTAAGTTTCCATTCTTAATTTTATAAATACTGCTAAATTTGTAAAAACGACTGAAACTTACTGTTGCTACTAAATGAAACCATGCATAGAAAGGAAATTATTGCGCCAATGAAAAAACCAGCTGCGAATTTGGACCTGGAATGATTAAATCTAGATAAGGAATAATTCATGTCCATTAGCTAGGCATGTTCTCTTGAAAACGATTGAAAAGACAACAATTTGACATTTCAATTTAGTATTAAAGACATGCAAGAAGCTTGCCAAAGTGTTAAAGGTGGAAGCTGTTCTATAAAAGCCATGCAATCACATATGAATTTGAATGGGGATGGACCACACATAAACGTGGGGAGTTTACAACCCCCCGCAGTGTTCTATTTTTAGTAACATATTTGGCGATTTCAGCCAACAATACCCCTCAGAATTTTATTACTACCCATCTATGGCCAGCATCACAGATGCACAGCATAGATGACTAGGGGAAGGGGGTCAGTGGTCTGGGAAATCAAGAATTGAGCTAGGCCATAAAACGGCTCTCGAAAGCTTCACCAAAGAAGTGTTTCGAAAAAACACATGAATAGTTAGTTATACGGAATAAAAAACCGCTTGTTTAATAATAATTTAAATTTTTCCAAAATTTTCGTGACTAGCTTACTTTGGCTGCAATCGATTTTGTTCCAAAGATCGGGGAGGGGGGTCAAAAATTTTCTCGCTTCATGTGGGATAGGGGAGGGACGGCCGACTTTGGGTGGGAATCCCAATCCCCCTCATATATGTATACTTTCAATGTGTGTACTCACTTTTCACGTAGTTTCTGGGAAAGTCACATAATTTCAGATGCGAAAACGATCTCTTCCAAATGTGAAGTTTAATTTCATTGATACATACTCGTTGATTTGATATAAAAAGAAGCGTATTAAAGGCTACGGAATCTGATGAAAACGGTAATTTTACGCTGGTCAGATAGCGATTTCTTCTGTGATAAGCACGAATAACTTTTAAACTAATATCGTAGTACAAATCTGTGAAACAGATCACAACATACTTGCTACTTGCTTCAGAAAAATTATGAAAATGTGCTATAATTTTTAGCCCTTTCAAAAAATTATTGATCTACACTAAAAAATAAGAACTAAGTACATGATACGACTAATGATTAAGATAGATACAATTCTAAGTATTCATCGCAAATATTATTTTTTCGACAACTTTCGTTTATTTGCTTGCATTCGTCATCTATAAGTGCATGTCTGACTTAGCCCGAGAAGGTGAATTGAGAAACATAAAAATATGACATAGAAGTACATTATTTCAAAGAAACGGCGGGAATCATCCGTACGTAACAGACTTAGCTTTTTACAAGCATGAAACTTATATTTGTCTCACGTTTTTTCAAAATAAAGGCAGAAAGATTACGTTGTGGCATGAACCTTGAAAATATTGACCGACAGAAACTGTCAGATTGCGCTAAATGCTTTAAATGATAGGCGTAGCCAGGGGGCATGGGGACACATGCCCCCCGAAATTTGACGATTTCTCTAGTGTAATAATTGTGTCCATGAAAATTGAGCTCAAAAAGGCTAAAAAGTCAAAATTTTCCGGCGCTTCGCGCCGAGTCTTTATTATATTTATTGTTATATAGATCAAATGAGCTTAAAAGCTTGAATCAGCTAAAATAATATTAAAATGGTCAAATCCCATAAGCATGAAGTTACTTGGTTCCCTCTGCTGTAGGTGCGGTAGCCTATTTCCCGATTCAAAGCCCTAGGCCAGCGCGTCTGAACTAGACCGAGTCTGGGTCATGGGGCCGGTGTGACTGCACAGAACGCTTTTACCATCTCTTACACATGTGCAGCTTCCCATTTATCGAACTCGGAGGGATTTCAGCTCATAAATATTGTACAACGTGAGAGTTGATCAATTTTTAGTGTTTTTGAGCTTAATTCAGAACCGAGATTTGGCCCATTTTGCCAAAATTTTAGCCTTAGTATTTAAAATTAAAGTGCTCATTTGACAAAATTTTCGGGGCTCTGCCCCGGACCCCGCTAAGAGGCGCATGAGCGCGCAACCCGTAGACCCCCAGCCACTAAATCTCGTTGTATATACATGTGCAACGAGATTTATGATAGGACAAAAAAGGTAACGGGTTAGCAATTTCTAAAACTTTCCAGAGTTTCGCGCCGCATTAGTTTGTCTGTTCAGTATGATTTTATAGGTATAAATTGAGTTTAAAGAGCAAAAACGTCAAAATTTTAGGGCGCACAGCACCTCTACTTATTGTAAAGCTGTAAAGCTCCAGCATTGCATTTGAAAGCCTAAATCAGGCAAAAGATCTTCATACTAAGCTAGTGATTCGCAGGTCAAAAACCTAAACTGCCAAAATTGTTCTGTACAAATTTGATAATTTTCTGCTCTGAAAGAATATTAGTATTCCAAGAGCTACAGAATGTTAAGAGCGGTGAAAAATTACTAAATTTCTTGGTGCTTTGCGCCACTTATGATTTTCGAACTAATTGTCAATGAAAAGAATTTAAATTCTAAATGAAAACGGCCTCCGCTTCACACTTTTTGTATTGTTGATCGTCATAAACCCATAGATTAGCTAGGCTACACTACTAAAGGTCGAAATCTCAGTTTTAATCTAGGTGCATAACCATACTGGCATTCAATGCAAAAGTAGTTTGGTGTATGTCCCCTTTAAGCAAGGCTACGCCTTTGTGTTAAATTGATCCAAGATTACTGTAAGCTGTCGACTTACCGTCTTTGGAAAATCTCGAAATTTGTGCCCAAACTTATGTGAAACAGAATATAGGAAGCTCATATATGCAAATTCAGTTTTCAGCTTCTACCTACTGGGTGCATAGGACTAATTAATTTTTCAGATAATCAGAGAATTAAAATTGACATTGACGGATTAAGATAATGCAAAAGTCGCCTCTAATCTTTAGGAAAGCTTAAATAATAGGAAGTCATCCATACAAGAAAAAAAGCGAGAAACAAAAAAAGAGATAATTCAGAGAAGATAGAAAAAATGACTAAAAGAAAACAATAATAATAGAGTGGGTAAATAAATATAAAAAAGGAAGGCAGAGATAGAAGTGAAGTCTGCTATTAATTTGAAAAAAAGAAAAAGACGCGGGGAATATCCCAAATGTACCTAAAAATTATATTATGAGAGATTACATGTTTTACAAGGCGCAAAGGTCTAAATGAAGAGTGCAGAAGTAGGCAGGATTATATGTAGAAAAGATACACAAAAAGCACATAGAAAATCATCGTGCCTTTAATCCTCTGACTGTCATCGCAACCTAGAGGCAACTGGTTAGACGGCTTAACTGCCAATCAAATAAATAAATATTCGATCTATATAAGTGAAAAAATATATTAACAGAATAGATAAGGCAAGACACATAAGACGAAAAGATTCAGACGCGAATGAAACAATAACAACTGAGTTGGAAAAAATCTCACTTAATTTGCCTCTACTCCGAAATTTTCGTGATAATGCTGCACATGAAAAAAACTAGGCGAACGCGAAATTTTTTTAGAAAATCTCAGTCAATGCGCATATACTCTGGTCATTATGGGTTAATGCTGCACATGACAAAAAATTATGTGAACGCGGAGAACTTCAAAGAATCCAAGTCAATTTGCCCCTAGTCTGCTCTTTTCGGAGGCGAACGCGAAAATTTTTCAGAAAATCCCAGTCACTGCGCACATACTCTGGTATTCTTGAGGCAATCCTGCACATGACAAAAACTAGGTGAACGCGAAAAACTTCAAAAAATCTCAGTCAATGTGCCCTAGTCTGGTATTTTCGGAGGCGAACGCGAAATTTTTTAGAAAATCTCAGTCAATGCGCACATTCTCTGGTATTTTTGGGTCATTGCTGCACATGACAAAAACTAGGTGAACGCAGGAAATTTCAGAAAATCTCAATCAATGTGCATCTAGTCCAGATTTTTGGGATGAATGCTGCACATTGACAAAAAGTAGGCTAACAGAGAAAAAAATTAAAAAAAACCTGTCTCCGGCCAACCGAGCCTAATCATATTAAAAAACTCAAGCAAACATCAACGCGTGTGTGACAGCAGCAACAGATTATCCTTCCAACTTCTTCATGCGTACAGTAGATATGCGAAGCTACTTATTCATGTGCATATCAAATGATCGAATCAGCGTACTAAAGGCGACGATAATAACAAAACGGTCTTAAGCAAATTTTATACGCTCTGTCCCGTTTCTCCGATCGTCACGATTCTCCGTCTAATGATAAATATATTATTTTTAGATTCCTGAAATTCACGCTTCTTCGACCATCCTGTTTCTCCGAACAGTTGTATAAAACGTTATTTTTCAACACTTAAGATTCCCGATTCTCCAACTGTCCCGTTCCCCCGTTCGTCTCCATTCTCCGACCGTTCCAATTATTTGTCCATGCTGAAAGTTGACGAGCATGAGAAATATGTGAATTTTACGAAATGAACTCGGACTGCATGACACATAGTATGTGCAAGCATCTATACGTGATGCAGGTATTTATTCACATCAACAACGCAACAAATATGACGAAATTCCGTTCCGACATACAAAAATAGAAACAATTAATGGAAAATGCAAATTAAACATCACATTAAAACATATTTGGCGTCGGTTTTCCGAATGCAATTATGTATGTGTACCTGATTTAGTTACGAGTGGTACCCAAGAGCCTGACCTACATAATTAAGGAGACGATTTCAGTTAGACACTATGCGCTCATTAGATTCGACATACCTAGTTTTTGATTTTCCACAATGTGGAATACAAAATTGGACATAAGTATTATGAATCAATAGATTCTTTACAATAGATACTTACATCTTAAGCAGATAGTATAATAATTTACTCATTAAATTACTGTTTAGCGGTTGATTGTTGTAAGATTAGTGCCACCTGTACCATTTGAATTCGCAGTCGGAGAAACGTGAGAATTAAGAATCAGAACAGTTGGAGAATCGGGAAAGTCGGAGAATTGGGATGGTCGGAGAATCGGAAATGACAGAATAAACGGGGCGGTCGGACAACCGTATGGTCGCAGAATCGGGACACAATCATTTTGAATATATGAATGCGCTGGAAAATCAGGAAGCCTGCCTGCTATTGCAAAATCTGGTGTAATTTTGGCGCATAGCTGACTTTCAAGAAGGGAATATAAAAGACCTTTAGATCATACGTGGGCAGCTAGAAAATTCTTGGGGGGGTGCAAGATTTTTGAAGGTCAAAAAATGGCCTTAGAAATGGTGGTATGGCGATGAAAACACCATTTTCGACGTTTTTCATCAAGCACTATCCATTGGCATCAAAAAATTGCGAAAAAAAACGAAAAAATTTTTAAACTTTGAATTCTGGGGGGGGTATTTTGATTTCTAGGGGGGTATTTTGTTTTCTGGGGGGTGCATAACCCCCAAACCCCCACGCCCAGGTGTGCTTTAGATACGTTAGAGTCCGAAAAAAGGAAAATCAAAAATAGGAAATTAAAGTTGTTCTATTTTGCCGAAAATCGTGTAAGAAATCGCTTTAGAAAGATTAAGCTCAAATGCTAAATAACGGAATCCTGAAGTAGAAAGAGTTTCCGCGTCATTTAAGAAGTAGAAAACACCATACTTGCACTGGACGAATGGTTTTAAAGGTCAGCCCATCCTGGGATCAGATGAGAATTAAAGACCTAGAATTCTAGGCTTTATCTACCTACATAAATAACCTCAAAATTTGGTGTTAAGACTGAAGCACGAAAGCAACTTTTCATGGCTTAATGTCATTTTTTACCATTTTTGTCCTATTTATGGCTTCTTGTCCTCATAAAATCGGCATTGTAACATGATGGTGTGCTAATACAGAGAAATACAGTATTCTGTTATATATTTATTATGTTTATTATGCGTGTATTTTCATTGAACTATCTGGATCCAAACCCAAACCCGGGCCCAAATAAACTGATGTTGACAACCTGAATCCGAACACGAACCCGAATAAACGTAAGTGGACTGACTAACCCGAACCCGAACCCTGAGCCGAGTTTACCAAAATTCACTACCCGTTGCATCCCTTGTTTTGTACACGTCAAGCCAGGCTTGAGCCTAGATTGGTGAGCGTAACTAAAGCATTTTTATTGAAACCCGATTGGAGTCACGATTCCCAATCTAGACTTAAGCAAGTCTAACTTGACCCAAGCTTAAGCCTGGCTTAGCTTTATAAAATTCAACCGGAACTTTAGCCTGGTTTAAGCCAGCCTTAAGCCTGGCTTAAGTCACACTTTTATTGGTACCGCTTTAAGCCACATTCAGTGAGCCAGGCATAAGCCTGGCTCAGAATTTATGCCGCAATTACTTAATTGAAATTGGGCCCTGGGCTCTTTAACAGTGGCGCATGAAGTGGGCAATTTTTTAATGTGACGTATGTTTGGCTTTAGCGCTATATCACAATTATATTATGTCTTCTAATATTATGTCTTCTAAGAGATGTGACCCATTACTATACATCATTCAATTATTTTAATCCAGGCGCTCCGTGCATCTTTTATTTCCTCTTATTAAAATATACGGGTATAAATATAGTAAAACAGGTCATTGGCAATTTTAAAACAAGGTTATGTATGTCATAGATTCTATAATGCATTCTACGCTGAGTGGATTGATTTAATAGTTCTTTGTTCATATTTTGTGTTCAGCATATTTCACACTAGCGTGTTTAAGAGGTAAATTCGTTCAATAGGCAAATTATTACTGCGTGTTCTAGAAAAAAGTGTACGCATATCAGTTTAGCAAACTTTGACGAAGTCGCTCAATCATAATCCAATAACCAGATCAAATCCTGCCATTGGTATTTATTAATTTCAGAATTTTCTATACAGTTGCTGCTCCATTAGAATTTCCAATCCCATCACTATTAATATTTTCAGGTGCGAAATCAAATGGATGCTGAATACTTTACAAGAGCTCTTTCCTGTGTTCTTGTATTCCTGGTTGCTCCCAGACTCCTAAATTTCATACATTTCTTACCAACAGAACCTGATGTACAGGTAGTGCTACCAATAACTATTGAAGACGACTACATATCAAATTGGAATTGGAATGATTCAAGATTGATAAACCACATAAGAGAGCACTATCTATTCTCACCGTCACCAGCAGCTATTTCATATAATCTGGAAAACCCTAATGCTATGAGATGGGCTGCAAATGGTAATAAAATTGGAATATTATTAAATTAAAGATACATCATTTTTTAGTGCATGCATAGCACGTCAGCTCCTTTCTGTGATATACTCGACTTGAACTCGCACTGAGTATTGGGTACCCCAGAGCTAATGTCAAATTGTAAATGTCTGGTAAATCATTTTTCAAAAGGACAGGTATTTACCTAATAATAATAATAGCTATGAAAATTTTTGTGTTACTTCGTCTGAATGTAGAGAAGAGCCAAAAAAGATAATATTAGGCAGAGAAGTGCGACTCAACATATTTCCAGAAAAAATCCGTTTTCTCAGCCAAATTGAAACTATTTTTCTTAATTCTTTTTTGTTAGATAGGCAATCAGGTTTTTCATTTAATGAATTATTTTATGTGCTTATTGATTAATATGTGAGATTTTTTTTTCAGTAATCTAACAAGTCGGCTCTGCTTTTCTTTAACTTAAAATTCGAAAATATAGTATTATTATATCTTTTTACTTTTTTTAGATCATTTGAAAGAATAAAATTTCCTTCAAGCTGAATGTCGTGGAATTGTTGTCTGTAATAAGGTCCTTACGCTATAAGCAATCAAACCACTTATATTCATTCATTTTTAAAAATTTGTGTTTCTCACACGGATGAAGTTTGAACCTTCCAAGAATATGCAACATTAAGATTGTTATCAAGTATAACTTTTAAAGAGCTGTCAAAAAAGTCCACGTCTAATGATAACGGTTTTAGAAAAAAGGATGCTTCAGGCGAAAAAAATGGATTAAGCGTTGGAACGTTCCTACTATGACGTGCAAGTACATAAAGGCCCGCATCCAGGGGGTAAAGGGTGGGGGTACCCTTAATTTTCATCTATGAAATTGTATAGGTCTTTGACGAACCCCAGCGTGAAAATGCTTAAATTTTCGGCGCTTCGCGATACAAATTTAGTCAGGATAAGTATTTACTACATATTTTATATCTTTTTGAGATCGAATTTTTCCTTGAGAACGATTTTATTTTATCTAACCTTCAAAAACGTGCAAGTTTGAGGATAATGTCATAAAAACGTATAAATTTTTTGACGCTTTGTGCCCAGTTTATTGTTTATTTACATTTCTGCTTTTAAGCCGGTGAAAACCGCTCAAAGTCAAGTTAGACATGAGGAACATGTCAAATTTTTCTGGCCCTTTGCACCGGATTATTTATTTTCTCTGCTGATTTTTTTAAAAAGCACAAAGATGGACAACAAAAGGAAATGTAGTAATGTTGTTCATGAAATAAAAATGATTAGAAATCAATTATGCAGACAGTTTTAATGACAGATCTTGTGTATACAATTACTAAAAGTGAAAATTTTCAACATGTTTCACAAATTTTTCTTTGCCATTATATAGAGCTTGTTGGGAAACTTTAAAAATGCCTTTATTTTTTGCCTATCTCCTAATACATCTCGAGATATTACATTAACGTTTGCGATTCCCCTCCCCTGGAATAAAATCCTGGATACGGGGCTGCATAGTGCATACACGTTTAGCTACATTCGGAGGTATTTTGATGAAAGTTAATCTATTGACAATGAGTGCACTTTTCTGAATGAAACTTAGAAAAGCAAATCCGCTCCATCGAATTCCGCATAATGAATACTCGAAATATCTAAGTAAGAAAAGAAGGTGAGATCGTTTTAATAAGCTTAGTTGCTGGATAATGAAGCGTTCTTCTTGAAAATAGGTTGAATGCTTTTCATAGTGAAGAATGTTATGACTTTTCCTGTCAAATCGAATATTTAAAAATTACATAAATTTCGTTTTTTAAAGTTTCTATTATTGCATGTAATTTTAAACTGAATTTCTAGCTTTTGCATAAAACTCTTTATATCAGTCTGTTCCGTTCTAAACGACCCATTTTCATAAAAGTATTATCACTGCATTAGGTTTTCACTACACAAATTGGCTTCTATTATGCTGTCGTAGCAGCTGATTGTTTCAAACTCTTCATATTGCTGTTTAACGTGCTCAGCTTAACATGCGGAGCATCTAACAAATCGCAGCAACAAATTAAACCATAAAATATTATGATACAGTAATAAGCCGTAAAACTAATGTGGGCCGTTTGGAATGGAACAGACTATAGAATATTTAAAGAACTAGCAAAGAAAAATGGTCCGTCGGATAAAAAAGACGGATATAGTTGGGCTTATGGATTATTAATGATACGGGACTAATAAAACGCTTCCTATGTATGAGCCTAAAGTCGCAAAATCTGCTAAAATTCAGACTTTCAAGCAAAGTAAAAAATTGAAGTGTATATAGCGGCCTACAGATTGAAATAAATTATTGAACCAAAAAATGAATGGAAAAGCATCAAGTTAGCTATGCAGTAGCTATGAGAAATTAGATGGAGTAAACTTGGCGAGACTTTGCAAGCCAATTGAATGAAATAGCAAACATCGATGCATTCAAGACAATCAAAAAAATTGTTGGTTAAAGCGGCAGAAAACGTGTAAGCTTACATGAAAAAGACTAGATGTAAGTATGCTTGCATGCCGACAACAATTGTATGCACTAATGAATTGTCGCCAGGTTTGCTTGCTATAATGCTCATGATAACAGAATAGAACACCTTCAATAGAATTGCAGTCACTTACACTATCAATCACGATACGGAGCAAGTCAACCTTCTAACTTGTAAGCTATTTACAACAAGTAAACATTTTGCATTATGTTTCTACACTTAAATGTGAAGCATTGAAAATTATTTAGAGGTTGCACTTTTTCAGAGGCCGCAGAATATACTTCGATTGTTCTGCGTTACTTAAAGAAAGTCTGATTTTTAGCAGATTTTGCAACCTTAGGCAGGTAACTTTTCCCTAGTCCCCTCCTTTTACATCCTAAATAATCGACAATCCCAAGTATATTCGGCCTTTTTGTTTCATCCGAATATTTTTCTTTGCTAGTACCCTACGTTTGATTTGCATGATTTGAGTAAATCAGTCAGTAAACACATTCGGTAACATACCATAATAAAAGCATGATTATTAGCATAATCATTGTTAAACAAGAGAGCCTTACTTTATTTAAAAACAACAAAGGTTATCAGCATAAACTTTACGCATTTATTGGTTACGCACAGATTCGTAATCCTGACGTTACATGGAACATTTTGAAAAAAATTAAGCATCTGCGATGCTCTGAAAATACATTTAATTTTCAGTGTAAACTTACATGACTACTGGGAGTGAAGAAAAAATACAGCAAATTCGTAATCCTGAACATATGGAACATATTTGGAAAAAATTCACGTTTTGCAACGCTCTAGAAGTAAAATAGATCAGTAATATAAAGTACACATAAACAATAAGTGAATAGCGCAAACTTTACACAACTACTGGGTGTTGAGAAAGCTAAAAGTCAGGTTCGTAATTTTGACCTTACGTAGAACATTTTGAATAAAAATTAAGCTTCCACAAGGCCCTATAAGTAAAGTTAATTTGCAGTGTTAAGTGTACACAACTGTAGAGTGTAAAGAAGATTTTAGTCAGATTCATAATTCTTATATCACTCTGATTTACGATAAAAGTAGTCTGCTTAATGGCCTGATAATAAATAAATATTAGATGTAAACCACTTCCACCACTGTTAAGTGCAATCAAACGCGCTAAAGTAGCGTATCAGGTTCGATTCCTTGTACATTTTTAGACTTGTGGTAGTGTCCAGACTCATAACCGGAGAAGTTGGCACAAAACAGCATAGAAACAAGTTCAACACAACACCCAATTTTTGACTTTACACCTCCAGAAAAAGCTCATTATCGATGTAAATGGACCCAGTTTGCTGTGACGTGTATTCAATTGAAATTACTTTCTTTTATTCTATTCGACTTGTCCCGACTTCTAAACGGTGAAAGTGGCGAACAAAAAAAGTGACAAAAACGTATTTTTCCATCATCACCCACATTGTAAACTTTTAAAGGTCTGAACCTAAGTCCCCATGACTGTAAAGAAATTTCGTTTGGTCCACTTTGTAGTCTTTTAATTGTAGTACATTTGTATGTGCGAAGCTTCTGTTCCGCAAATTATCCGAGATATTGACCAATCTAAATAAGGAGAAGAACGTGTTTTTTCGCCCATTTTGCACACTGATTCCAAACTTTACACCCCATAAATAACTCAATATTAGTTTTTTAAACGTGGTTTGCTGCGACGTTTAGCCATTAGATCAGCTTTTTTTGTTATACTCAATTTGTCCTGACTTTATAAGCAGAGGCAGGAAATTTTTAGACAAAATCCGCCTTTTACACCATCCACTAGAGTGCAAAGTTTGAACCACAAGTTCTAACTCCGCTTTGACTTGAAGAAAGTTTGTCAGGTAAGCCAAAGGTAGCGCTTGAGCCGTAGTACATTTCCAAACACAACCAGGCGATGCATTTGGCTTAAAAGGAAAAAAATCACTGAATTTTTTTTATTAGAAACCCATTTTCTCATCCTAGGGTTCACCCTCTTTGAGGGTTACCCGCGTTCAGGATCACCCCAATTGGGAAGACAGTACATATCTCTGAGTTGCACACAGTTTTCCTGCATCACTACTTTGTCCACTTCCATTTAACATCATTATATATTTCATCTTTAACCCCAAGGACAATTTAAATTAGAGTTACCCACTTTCAGGATACCCCATCTGTCAATCTCAGACACTTGTTCCCACTCCCTGAATTCGACCTGAACCATGCTGCAGAATTGCAGCATTAGCCCGAACGTTCTGCCAACCTGGCCTTAGCCTTGTAGTTCAAAGCTGTGCTGGCTACAGTAATTGTTCAACTCTGCAGTGAAAATTTTCGCTTCGACTTCTTGGAAAAAGCATCAATAACATTTTTGCGAAAAAAACATTACTACTTCGTATCTTTTCAAACAAATTTTTTCCCAATTCTTTGAAGAAAAGTCGTTATGTGTTTTTTGAGAAAAATTTTGTTGTTATCTATTTGAAAAAATTCATCATTATCTTTTTTTAAATTTGTTATTACCTTTTAACAAAAGCATTTTTATCTTTTTTTGAAAAAATTGTTATCTTTTCAAAAAAGTACCATTGTAGCATTTGAAAACATTTGTAGTTAGTCTGTCTTAAGAAAATTTAGTATTTTTCTGGAAAACTTTGTCGTCATCTTTTCGAAATAGTCTCATTATCTGTTTTGAAGGAAGTCATCATTAAATTTTTCATAAAATTTGTTATCATAGTTGCCGCAAAAGAATAGAAATTCGGTTGAATACAAATTTTTTTTATTTGCATGTTCATGACAAAAATTCAAAATGCAAGGCGCAAACAAAGCAAAATATCGAAGCGGAAGGTTCAGAGCATTGATTTTTTATCTTTCTGAGCTTCGAGCATTGGCGAATGCAAAGATTTGATTTTTTGTGTTCTTAACGATAATTATGGATATGATTGTGGCTTGTGTTTTCGAAATGTTTCATTAACTTGGCTTTGGAAAAAAATGCGTCATTCACTTTTCCAATTTGACAAAATAAGTTGCTTAAGGTCTAAACTTGATAAGACATCAATATCGTACTCACCAGTGTTTTTAATTCATTTAAGCCTCCTGGCTTTCCGTAGAGGATTACACGTTTGACTTGACACTTAGTGCTAGAAAAATAGGGTCGAAAAACCACGGCTGAAGATTGCTAAACTGGTTAGCAACTTCCATCCCCTATAAGCAGAATAAAAGTTACAGTAAATGCTTATTTTAGAACATTTTGTGCTAATATCACAATATGCAGGCTGAGCAATCAATCATTTTTCAAATTAATACCAACTTTACGCTTTACTTTTCTGCAGTGGGTGTGCAATGAACTATATGTACGGGAGCGAATACAAGTCTTTCATTGAGAAAAATTTCTGGTACGATAAAATCAGTTGTTGCATTTCACACGCTTGACAGCCCAATTGTGTTTTAGTAAAAGATCTCGATCCCACTTAATTTTCATTGGAATCTAACACGTGCAACGCCCATTTCTAAACATTGTAGGTACCTATAATACTTTACTTGGATGATCACTTTCTGAATATTATTTCAGAATGCTAATTAATACATACTTACGATCTATGAATTAAATTTATTTCGAAATTCATCGCATAATAATTAAAGTCAAAAAGTTAATATAGTAAGTCAATAATCGAGCCCACCTAAGCCAAATAGAAACTAATCTACATTTACACAACAAACTGGTAATAAGCCTTGCATATGTTGGTTATGGACTTCAGATGTTATCTTTTCGGATAATTGATAACTTCTGTACAATGTGATAACTACTGCTACGTTGGTTTCTCTTACGGAGCAGATACAAATATCTACTATATTGCATATTTATAGGAATATAAATAATCATAGATAGCGCGTTAGTGCGTACCTATAATTACTCGTGCGTGCGTACACCTGTGACAAAAAAGCGATTTATCTACATTTCAAAATGCTTTTCATTTTCTAAAGCAGCGGAACATTTTTCTTACTGTATTCAACCTTTTAATCTTCCACACGCCGAAAATTTTTTGTATTCGTAAGCTATCTTTGAAAAGCTCGTCAAAACTGTTTTAGCCTCAACAAGTGAGCGAATATGTTACTCTGACATGTAATCTATCAAAACACTCAACACATGCTTAACCTTTTAGAGTCCGCTCTCTATGATGCAGATGTGCTACAGCAATGCAATCTTAATATGTTTCAAATCTGTAAAATGTAAGACTGTGTGCAAAAAATCAGAGCAAAAGCTCTCCTCTATATCGTGTTGTTCATATGTTCCCATTTGGGAACGTTGGCTTCTTGGGGAACATTTTTGCCAAATTTCATATTCTATTATGTTTTGCAAAAGATATAAGATTAAAGCGATCTGCTACAAACATTGATAACACAAGTAATCTAAACTGTCAAATTGTCAAATAGAGAGCCTACAAGGGTGTGGTTTTGAGTATTTGAAATCCTCATAGGAACCTTAAACCTCAGAAAACCAAGAAACTTTAAGTAGACACCGTAATTTTATATTTGTTTTTTGTTAGATTTGCTTGCTTTCTAGATAACATTAAATAATGTCTAGCTAAGATGAGTAAAAAACTATTATTGAGCTGTAATCTGTACTTTCGTTTTTTCTGGATTTTCAAAATTTATTGGTTTTCTCATTTCTATGCTGTTGAACTAATGCCCGTGACCTCAGAGCTATTTACACTGCATCAACGTATTTTGGTATAACTAAACATTAGAAGCCATGAATCAAGATTCGGGAAATAACAGGAAGTCAGGGTGTAATATAGCCAATTTGGCAATTTCATTCAATTTTCAAAAAGTAAAATTTTACAGTGAATAAAAGTAAGTCGTAATATACGTTCACTCATTCGGACATTTACCTATCCGCAGTTGTTATCGATAGTCCAATAAACTTACACTCAAAGTCTAGTTATGTTGCTAGCGTGCTTCTGAGCTATTAAAAATTTTGGAAATCAGTAGTTATATAAAGTTTGATAAAGTACAGTGCGAGTTCTACAGATCAAAAACATATGATATTGTGCATGAATTCAAGAAAATTTGTCTTTAAGCCTCTAAAGATTCATGGCTCTGTAAGTTATAGTAAAAAAATAAAGCAAAGTAAAGTAGAGCAGGTAATTTCTGCAAAAGCACCTAAAATTATTTACAGAAACACTTGAATTTTCGCCTAAAAACCGCTAGAAATCATGAGCTACATTATTGTGTAATCGTGAAATCAAGTAAAGAATCCCATAAACCTGCATTTAATATTTTGAATATGTGCATTAGAGTCATACCAGAATGCTTGTGGAGCTCTAGAAAATTGAAGGAATGCATGAGAGGTCATTATAGAGTATAGCCGAGGTTACATATGCTGCCCCATAGATTTTGTTCTCTTTCCAGTAATTAAATATTTTTGCACTCTTAGGAGCCAACGTTCCCAAACGGGAACATCAATATAAATTTAACCATAACTTTTGATGACCAACTAAATAAAATTGAATAACATACCAAAATGATCAGAAAACCTCTGCAAACATGACTGCATGACATTTGGCTCAAAAATTTTGTATGTCGATTGACAATATGCAAATTTCTAAACATGACAAAATTTTGCTATTTTTGTCTAACTTAAGACAGTATAGCATATCACATACTCATAATTAGGTTTCAAAATTGCTCTCACAGGATAGACAAACATCTTGTTTCTCATCCAAAACAAGTCTTATTTAAATTAGATGAGTAGTTGTTTTGCAACAAAATTTTGAAAATATGTTCCCGATTGGGAACGTTGGCCACTAAAAGGTTAAAATCAAGTGTTTAAAGGTTGAAGTATTTTGTAATTATCGTAGCGAGTAAAGCGAGAACTATATCGAAGTTGATGCTGTTTTCACTTAAAATGAAAAATTTGGTGCATTTATGCTTATAACTTTTGATCTATTGATACTTAAGGAAAAATTAAGAACAACAAATCATCGCTATTTACTGGGCTTTTATAAAAAGTAATACAAATTATGCGCCGTTATGTACTACAGTATAACTGCAGTCCAAAGCAGGTATACCTGCTCACCATCGAATTATGTTGTTCAGTGAAAGGGCTATTTTTGAGATTAACACAAGAAACATTTGATGGATTTCAATAAAGTAAAGTTTTCTAAGCAGATAATTTTAATATTAAACTATTTTGCGAAAAAAACAGTATTGCATGGTCACTGCAGTAAACAGGTCTTCTTTCACATTTTGGAAAACAGCAAAATAATTAGATATTTTTGTGCTCTGAATGTCTACCTTTTTCGTTGTTCGTGTTTCTGAACTGGTCGTCCTGCAATTTTAATTTAATTTATTCCAAAATGGCTGCCCTCATAAGGTAAATTTTACTCATGCTAAGCCTCATCTTTTTCAACATTTAAGCACCTTTTAAATAGCCCGAAAAAAGTTTCTTCGAATGATATTCTATTTGTCTGATTTAGTAAAGAATTCCAGTTTTTCAGTGTGGCCGCGCACCAACCCTCCCATTTGGTCAAGTGGACCTAAATTTTTGTGACAGAAAATACATATGTAGTGTAGTGTTCTAAAAGATAAGGATTTTTTGCAAGATAAAAGATAAATATGAACTTTAAATTTTAAGATCTAGAAGATAAAGATAAAGATAAAACATTAAGAAAGATAAAGATAGAGATAATTTGCAAGATAAAGGAACCAGAACGATAAAGATAAAGTGAAAGATAAAGTGTATATATGGTCGCCTTGTCCAAGGAGAATGATGTAAGTGAAGCAGGGGCAGATTAAGAGGGTGGGGGGCGGCCGCCCCCCCATCGGCCGACAATAGTGTGCAAAATTAAGGATTTTTGAGCGATTTTTAGCGATTTTCGGGTTAAAACGGCTAATTTTTCCGCTCAAGTCAGGTTTCTGCCCCCCTTAGAGGTACCGCCTTCCTCTTAGGAAAATCCTGGATCCGCGATTGAAGTGAAGTGCAATAAACGAGAGTGGGTGATGCGAAGCAGCCAAAGGCATTACGCACACACAATGTAGATCTGGGGATTTACCCGCAGTATATGACTGACACACTAACTACTTCTACTACTGGCTGACAGCAAGTCACTCCTTTCTTTTCACAAGCATCAAAACCCTACTCTGTGCGCCGGTATACAAAGTATAGTCGTGAGGATTATTGATTTTTTTAAAATTCTCTATTTGTCCTAGGCTTTCGAGAGCTTTTTTAGTAAATTTTTAAGGGCAACAGTAAGCGAAACAAGACGAATTACGGTAATTAGGTAGATCAGCTTAGTGAGGGCGAGTAACTGGAATTCTTCCATGTTTAATGCACTTATAAATTGAATTTAGGCATTTACTCCAGAATGGGACACTTTGGCGCCACGGTTTTGGCGCCACACTCTTCGCGATATTATTTATTATTCACATTTCACTTATGATCAAAGTATAATACAGATTCTGAATGCCCGTTGAATTCTAAAAGTGGTGGCATAAATTACTTTTAGAATATCTTTGAATTTAGTGTGATAATTATCCATCCGTTTACTATCATGTTTTTGCAGTCGAAGTGCACCATCAAGGCAAAAACTCCTAGTGCGTATTAAGCTATGCCTTCTTAACATTCTCTGACAGCTATTACTTTGATTTAGTGCAATTTTTTGTGCTCTTTCTGAATATGTATGTTATTTTCGGTGAAAATTATTTTTGAAAGAGGTATATTAGAAAACTATCACAATACATAAGAATAGGCACCTGTTGGACATGATGCAAAAACAAATAAAGAGTAGATTTCTGTTGTGTTAATAATTTGAGCTAAATCCATCCTATAGTTCTTGAAATATAGTGTTATATGAGAAAGTGTAAAGTAAATTTGTATACTGTACATGACATGTTCATATCAATAACATAACACATGCAACATATGCTCACCCTACTCATAAAATTTGAGCTAAATCCACCCTATAGTTGTTGAAATATATTGCTATATGAGAAAGTGTAAAGTAAATTGGTATACTGTAGATTACATATTCATATTAATAACATACCACATGCAACATATGTTCACCCTACTCTGAAAAATTTGACTAAATCCATCCTATAGTTCTTGAAATATAGTGTTATATGAAAAAGTGTAAAGTAAATTGGTGTACTGTAGACTGCGCGCTGAAATTCTGTACACAGCATGCCTTGCCTATTTACGCCATATCCTGAAAATTTGAACAAAATCTGGCTAATGGTTCTTGAATTACGCAAAAGTGTAAACTCATGCTGGTATACTGTAGGTTGATCGTACATATTGTATACATAACATGCCTGGCATACGTTCATCCTACCCTAGAAATTTGAGGTCCAATCCGACTGTGGGCTATTGAGTTAGAGCTCTTTGAATTTTTCCTCCAGGAAATTTAGCCTTCCCCTGGCCCTGGGCCCCTGACCCTGGACTGGACGCGCCCCTCCCCGGGCAGGCCCTCCAACCTCGACCACAACTCTGGGCAGGCTCAGGCAGACCCTACCCAGCCATTTGCTCCCTATCACTACCTCAATTTTGGTCCAGGGAGCAGATCTGCCCATCTTTCATCATTGTATAGTATTTCAGTCGTACACAAGTAGATACACATCGAATCGAAAAGAACAATATGTTATTTTGTAGCTAGTAGAACCTGCTTTCTGAATATATTATTTATCTTAAAATTGTTTCAAGATTTATTTAATTAGAATAATTTATAAGTTGCTGGCGCCAAAACGTCGTAGACCCTGATATTGGGCATAACAATTGACAAGCTTATGATGTTTTAGTGTACAGAGTTGCATTAAGGCTGCCTGGAAATCACTTTTACAGCTACAGGCCTGAAGGCTCAAAATCGATTTTCATACACAAGGTTGCGTGAAATAGACCAGAATAAGAAGTGAATTTAGATTATGGCTGTGATTTCGACACGGCGTTGAAAGTTTGCTCTCAAGAAAAGGTCAAAATGTACCCAGTATTCATCAACAATTATGCAACGACAAACGAGTGGAATTAAAAGTATTAAATAAGGATGACCATTGTTTTCCGGAATCGCCGAAAGAATTTAGTCTGGCGATTTTTCTACACACCAAAGAAGGAAGCAAACATCGATTTTCGGTGCCTTGAAAATTTATTATATTCGGATGCTTGAAATTTTATCAAAAAATTTACCCGATTAATCATCACAGTCGATTTCTAATTTCTTGTGTTAATGTATCCATGTTTCTGTTGTTTATTCCTTTCATCTTACTAATTTCTAATTTCTTTCTCGTTGATTAATTGAAGCGTTCGTACCTTACTTAGAAGTACTGCATTATATTCAATTAGAATTCACAGCAGATTCGTGAGTGAAACTTATAAACTAAACTAATTTCACTTTAAAGCGTCGGTATCATAGGTGAGCGACGCGGAGAAAAGTTTTTAATGTATCCATATTAAAATTTAATGGTAATTCCGAACTCCTCATTCCAAACTTCTGATCAAGATGGGTGGATCGAGTTTTTGAAATTCTAAAACGACGAATTATTGGGCAAATCTTTTAAGTGATCATAGATTAACTTGTAATATGCGCTATCGACTAGTCTGAAACACTTTACACCATCGTGTAACTGATGTACCATGGTAAGACAAACGTGTTTTAGAACTGCATTTTTTGAAGCGGACAAAATTCAGAAACGTAAATGGCCTTCAGACTTTGGGGGATTCGAATTTTGAAGTCAGATATCTCAACAAATATACTTGTAGATAGCCAAGAATAATGACGTTTTTGAGCATTTCTCAGTGAGTTGTACATATGAAGAAAAAATTTTAATTTTGATTTCAATTGTCTTCAAACAGAAGATTGTATAAAATAGTCTGACAAGTGAAGCTTCATCGAGCTTAAAATTGTTTAAATGGTTTATACTCGACTTAGAAATTAGAAATTAATCAAGAGTAAAATCCAAATGAATCTATGAAATTTTTAACTCGTTTTTCAACCTACGCCCATGACATTTTTGATCGTTTTTTGTCGTAATGACGTTATCAACTATACATAAGTACCAATCAGTGAAATGACACAAACAATCTCGTAAACCGAGATAGTCAAAAGTAGGGCACTAGTGGAAAAATGCTCGAAGAGCACTGAAAGTTATATGTTTGCGTTTGTTGGAAGAGTCAAAAGTGGAATACAAGCAGTATTTCGTAACATTAATGCGACAAACAATATCAAAATTCACCAATAAAAATGTACACAATCCACCCAAAATCAAACATATCTCCGCCTTTTTTCATGATGTAATGTAAGCTGGTTTTTATTGAAAAACCCTTCCTTGCTCAGTAGTTACAGCGAGCTCTTTAGCGACCTACAGTAAATAAAAAGAAGAGCTTTTTGGAGCCAAAATGAGCTGAAAAACTTGTATAAGCGCAAAAATAGAGTTAAAAAAGTACTTTATTACGCACTTTCTCATCATTTAAGGCACTGGAAGAAAATCTTCATTTTTCATCGATTTTTGGCCTTCATTTTGCCTAATTTTCTGTTGAAAAGTGTCCGATTTTTTCATTGGTTCCCCAAAATCCTCATCTGATTATATTACTTTAGAGGTTAGGGTGGTTGTACAGTAAATATTAAGCAAAAAACAAAAGAAAGATTTTTGAAGATGTGGACTATTTGTATATGTTTGGACCATATTTGACTAAAAAACAGCTTTCTGTTGTAAAAATGCCCAAATCCATCTAGGTTATTCTTGACTATACATTCTCCATTTTATCTCTTGTTCGTTAGCCTGACAAAAAGTTTTTGTTGGGTCAAAATGTTTTCAAGGTCATGTGTAATGATAATTCATATAAGCACGGCTGTAATTTTAACAGTTGATCATGAGAAAAGGCGGAGATATATTTGATTTTGGGTGGATTGTGAACATTTTTATTGGTGAATTTTGATATTGTTTGTCGCATTAATGTTACTAAATACTGCTTGTATTCCACTTTTGACTCTTCCAACAAACGCAAACATATAACTTTTAAGTGCTCTTCGAGCATTTTTCCACTAGTATTTAATATGCCCGGAATGTGATATTTAGATTTGATTTTAAAAGTTTTGTCATAAGAATTCTTCGTCAGCATTATTAAGCTGATGATCATTGCCGTTTGTATGTATTGATATTTATCGTTAAGCGCTTAGCGATTTGATTATCTCTCACTGCGCATCATTCCTGTCATTTTGTTAATGTATTTAAACGAAGGTCGCACCGACTTGCTCCATTCAGAAAACGTCTGCGGTAATACATGAGCTACAGGGCATATTAATATGAGCTTCTTGGTTTGAATGCAGGTACCTGCCCTGAATGGCTGTGAATTGTTACTCCTTAGTATATCCAGAATTGAGGAATAGACTTTAATTGTTTCCTTCCTTACGTGCCCGATGAATGACCCCACTATCATTCTGCACTACTCGTGTCAGCTATCCCGCATATACATGAATAAAACAAACCCTAAAAAGGAGGGGTCTAAGAGACGCTTTTTTGGCTTTTAGACAAGCTCCTTTTGTTTTGACGTGATTTGGGAATATTGATAAAAATAATAAGAAAATGACTAAGAATAAAGATAACTTACTTTGGAGAAAATTATAAATATCCGTTCGATAAGAGAATATTACAGCTTCCTTGATAGCGTTTGTATTCTGCAATAGTACACACGTGCGCGAATAAAGAAATTTCCCAAAAAATAGAAGAACTATTAAATGCATTCTGTGAATCATTCAGATGCGCGTTGTCAGATTGGTCATGGAGGAGTAAAAAATCGAGAATCTGTGGTCAGGAAGATTTGAAAGCCAGAATTTTTGCCGCAGCATTTTTTTATTTATGAGGCATATTTTGTCAAATCGGTTTAAAATGCTTTATTTTAGGCTTGAATATCGTGACGGTCATACTATGTGGAAAGTAAAAAATTCTGAAAAATTGTGGTAGTGCAAGATTTTCTTAAAGTAAAAAACGGTCTTAAAGATGGTGGTGTGGCAAAAAACCAGGATTTTCTAACGTTTTTTATCAAGCACTATCCATTGACATCAAAAAATTGCGAGAAAAAAAACAAAAAAATTTCAAAAAAATTGTAATCTGGGGTGGTATTTTGCTTGGTTTTTTTGGTGGGGGCATTCGGCCTTCTTGGGGCGTGCATACCCTCCAAACCCTCACGCCCACGTGTGATGATGGCACCTAAGCTCCGGGCCCTTTTACGCCACGAACTAAAAATAGATAATCTTTTGAATCTTCTATGACTACGTTCTTTTAAAGCATTATCCGTATGCTCATTTGCCTTCTATTGGCTGCAATATTTTGACCTACCGCAATAATTGTTCTCCTACAATCAGAATGTACTTTTTATAGAATGGTATTGGGCAACGTAGAAGGACCATTGGCGAAGAATCATGATGATGTAACTACAACAACCTCGAGTATTTCAAGTCGGTGAGTGAGCAACACTAAAACGCTTGCATGTGTGTCTTCGTGGTTTAACCTCGAATTTTTTGATTGATGGCCTTAATTAGTTGTGAAAACAGGTGAAATGTTTCAGAGCAGACTTTCCGAGCATTCATTTTTGCACATGGAAATTAATTATGGTTATATGAAATTCTGTAAAGAAATCAGTGCAAATGCTATTAAGAAACTCACAAATAACCTCGCTATTTGTTTTCTGAAGCAGGATGACGAAAAATTTTTAAGAATGAATATCGATCTATTTTATTACTTAGGTTTCCAATAGGATAGCTGATGCATTGGCGACCGCCTTTCAACCTCAAATAATTCTGCTCTATAAAAACTTGCATAGGATGATCACGAATGCTCAACCTTAGATTCTTATTGAGATCCTTATTTTGTCTTGATTTTAAGAAATCTTCTATTTTTCCTTAACATGAATCCAGAGATCCGTAAGCTCCCAGTGTACTTCTGATCATGATGGTTACATCAGACAAAAAGGTAGGTTGAGCCAATGAAGTTTTCTAAAATGCCTTTTTAAGGCTTAAACCTGTACAAAACGCGTAAAAAATCCATTTTCGGCGTTACGTTTTTGACAAACCTACATCTTTTTAGAATGTAATCCTTAAAATACAAACAAAATATGATAAGCGCCTAAAAATCGACACTTATGAGCAAACAGGTAGCTAAAGACGCTAAAAACGGCCCGTTTTCTGCGAATGTTTTTTCTGAAAGATTTTTTATTTTTTTAACTTTTAGGAAGTTATTGGAAAGTGTCTGGATGCAGCAAAAGTCAAAAAAGCAAAAAACATGCTAAACATTCTTTTCTGCGGATCTATTGATTTTGCGAGGGGGGGTTTCAGATGCTTGGGGTTCTATCGCTACCCATTGTCCTCGAAGTCCCTTACGCCCACATGTGTTGACCACGACCTATACAGCTTTGATCTCCATGTCTATCCGATAACGCCCTAAATTTTTCACTTGCGAGGGTGGAATGCGTAGAAGCCTCAAACAGTCGGCGCCTAAAGAATCGTATTACACGTTGACGATAAATTACAGTCGAATACGCCAAAAAGGTTTGCTCGAATATCCCAAACGTTCTCTAACGTTTCGAAAAATGTTCTTTGAAGTTCTAAAAAATGATGCCGTGATCACATAGAAGCACCTTACTCATGCAACATACAATTTGACAACGTAAAACTTTAAAAATTTATTTTCTATTTTTTCCGTGCAACCCGACAAAGTTTTGTGTGGTCAGACTAAAAATTGAAGTAGCTGTAGAAAAACGAAGTTTGGAATCAGATGCGTGTACCAATAATAGGAAAATAAGCATCTTGAAAAATTTATCACTTTTGTTTCTTAAGAAAGACGAATGTACATAGAAATTTATTCAGCCAGTCGATAAGAAAATCGCTGCTTTTCTCCTTTATTATCATTTGGATTATATTTATCAGTTGTTTACCGTGTTTAGCTTTATAACGAGAAAAGTAGCTAATAATATGGGTGGAGACATTAACTTTTCAACTTCCGCTGAGATGTCATGCACCATACGACGATGCCATTAGCAGAATACAAGTAACATTGGCTGACGGAGAGACAAAATCTATCGCAGTCTACGGCGATGAAAAGATATCTTACAGCAAAAATGGCAGGATATTCAATTTTGATCAAACTTGGAGAAGTTTTCGTAATGCCATTAGGATAAGGAGTCGTGTAACGGCAGAATCCTTGGGTATAAGTAAGCAATTAACTCACGAATTCGCAGTTATCAACACGTGCATTACTAATTACCAGATATAAATATAAATTACTAATAATTAATTATTAGTCATTATTCATCTGTATGACTTGAAGTTGTCTGTAAGTGCGTTTGTGTTTGTGTGTGGAAAAGAGCTTCAACTAGATACTACAGTGTTACTCACATTTTGGCTCAATGGGTATTCCGAGCCCCTCTTTTTGAATTTGTGAAAAAATGGCTCGATCGTGCTCATGGAAATCGGAAACGACAGATTACTGTAAAGACTTTTGGCGGCTATTGGGGTTTATGTTATTGCCGTAGGGCAAATATTTACGCCATACTAGACAAAATTTTAATGCGCTATCGACTGTTGTGAACCACTTTACAATGCAGTGTACACTGACACGAATCTATTGAAAAACGTTGTTTAAAATACATTTAAATTAATTTCATTTAAGTTTTAAATGAGTATTAATCATGTTACGCTTGACTAGAATTTTATGAAAATTCACGGATTGCTTATTGATATACAACCTAACACAGCTTTGAAATTTTTGGCAAAAATAACAGCTTGGGTCATACTTCCTAGATTTGGCCCGTAGGGCTTAATATACATCTCATTTCGAATGGAATACTCGAACTGCACGTTCTGGCGCCGTGAGGGTAAACATGAAATTACAAAAGATTCCGGAAAGCACGATTCCTCATTGAGGAAGAACTTGCAGTCAAGCGAGATTTCAAATCATAAATGCTCTTTTGAATGATGTAAATCAACGTGCGCACGGTTCAATCTAAACAAACCGAAAGTAGTAAAGGCATAGTTCTCAAAAATGCAAAGATACGAATACGATTTTGAATACCTCTGCTTCCAGCGGCTAATTTTATACAAAAATTTTAGCGGTTTGTTAGCAGATCGGTCAAACTTTCATTTAGTGCTATGCGCAGTTTACAATGCCCTCGAATTGTCATGCGAGCGGAAAAAATGAAAGAAAAAAACAATAAGTAAGCAGAATAAAGTCAGTCGCGTAAATTGACTAAAGAAATCTGTTTAGCTGAAATATAACATTTCAGTGAACATCGTGATTCGCAATTAACTTGATTTGTAGAGCGAAAACAATCTTAGAGAATTTTACAATTTTTTATTAGCGTTTCATAACGATAGTCTGACATATTTTGTAAGAATAAAGGTACCAAGCAATGTATATAAACGAGTTAGAGGAAGCAGTGAGATTTGAAAGGAGTAAGTGAGAATAATGAAATACCATTATAAGTCAAAAGACAAATAAATTTCTAGCTGACTTTTGGCATATAGATCATCAGTTATATCCGTCTTGTTTTCGCAGAGAGCAAAGCAAAGCGACCCATTTGCAAAAAGGATTGCTCTTGCTAGATAATTATAAAACCTTAGTTGTCACCACACCTGGGCCTGGGGGTTTGGGGGTATGCACCCCCTCCAGAAACCAAAATACCCCCCAGAAATCAAAATACTCCCAGAATTCAATTTTTGAAATTTTTTTTCGTTTTTTTTCCAATTTTTTGATGTCAATGGATAGTGCTCGATGAGAGTTATCAATATTTTCATCAAGCACGTGCTTCAGAAAAAATAAGAGTGAATTTGTCTACATTTGGGCAGCAGCCAAATTTCGGGAATGGGTCTGGGACGTTCAAAACTGGCGCAAATGTTCATGTTTGCCTCCTGCTCGTCCACGGAAAGGGTGTTAATCCCATGGAATTTTGATATTCAGAAAATAAGAGAAAATATTCCATTCGAAGGTCGTTTAGCTGATAATATTTTGGTTCTGCAGTGTACGCTCTTTCAGATCTTACAGTCACGTTTATTTAACAATACAATCTCATTTACTTTATTGAGATATCTGAACTTTTGAGGTTTCTTACGTTCTAGAAAGAAAAAAACATCGTCAAAAGCGGCATAAATAGTCCCAAGAAGAATCATTTCTGGTAACAAATTTTTCGGTCCGACCCCCAGTTTCATACTCTACAAGTCCGATTATAACTATTGCAAATTCTATTTACAAATCATTTTTCAATATTAATTGCAAAAGTGAAATGCTGAAGAGTTTCATTGAGCTAAAATAGCTCAAATTCAGCTCGTATTTTCACGTGAAATCAGAAAAAACTTTCCTTCTATCCGCTAAGTAAATTACATATAAGCCTGATTGAGGTCAAGGCACAGGCAAGGACTAAATTTTGTGGCCTAGGCATAAGTTAAAAAATCGCAAAAAAAGCCAACAAAAAATAATACGAAGCAACATTTTGACTTTGAAAATATAAATTCCATTTGTTCAAGGTAACACGCCCTCTGAAGAGGATCACAAAATCGAATAATTAAGGATCGACAAAAGATCGGATGGAGCGACTGAATTTTTGTACCCGACATCAGAAGTGACTCAGAATGCGGTTTGGTCATGTTTTCATTTTTATGAATTTTTTAAACACTTTTTTAGTCTTGACAAAATATCGTGTGCTTAATTTTTCGTGATCAGGGTTTTCATGACGTGCATATTGAAATAAAATTAAATGGGAGTTAAAATTAAATAAAAAAATTAAATAAAATTAAACGGGAGTCCTTCGATTTTATTTTGGTTACAACAATGACAAAAAAGCACCTCATAACGCCATTTTTTGCCTAAAAATCCAGCATGGTCGCAAACAGCTTATGGACGTGCCGACAAGGCGTTTAATGCAATTGCTGATCTAAGTGAATGTTGCCTTGACGAAATTGTGTTTCAAACACTGACGAAAACAGTGTAGGTCCCAGCTTACCTTACATTTGCTCATCTTACATTTGCTCATTTTTTAACAATTTTTTCACATTTTCGCTTCATACCCCTCTCAGAATTTGGCTAATGCATTCGTATGGCCCATAAATCACCATCCATCACCTTTTCCGATAGTCTTTCGAGTTCTAAACTCTGAAGACACGAGAGGGCAAAACCATAATTCGGGGTTCTGTTGTTGTCCGGTGAGCTGCATTAGACAAACTAAAAAATTGTAAACGTTCTTTGAAAGCACAAATATTGGACAACAAAAGTGTAAGCTTTCATTGATTCAACTTCCTTACTACGTTTCTGGTTTACAACTTTGTAAACATAATTTTTTTATCAGGGTACATCAAAAAAGTTGTTGAGTAAATGCAAAAAGGGCAAAACATAACCACCTCATTATAAATTTTTTCTGCCTAACTTAGAGCTTATATGCGACTGGTATTATTTATCAGAAAAGGCTTTTGGCTACAGAATCTCTAAATAGTACTTTCTGATTCATAAAATTCGTTTAATGCGATAAGTTTTTGTTAACCAAACTTTTCATTGATAAGAAATACAATTAAAGCGTAACATGATAAAAACACATAAAAACTGAAACTAAATGAATGATTAAATTGACAATTCGAAAGGTAAGAACATTAAAAAATAGTGATGGAGAGATATATACGAGTACTTTAATGGAAATAAAGACAAAAAAGGTAAATTGACGATATAAAAGATATATAAAAAATATAATAGATAAATAAAAAAATATAAAACATGTATAAAAGATATATATTTACGTTTATAGCAGAACATTATCATTTTGTAACTTTCTAAAAAGTGTTGTTTACAAAAGTGTAAAGTAAAAACTTAAAAATAAAGGTAACAACAACAGAACTTTGCGAATTTGTTGCAGTATATTCTTGATTTTAAAAATGTCTAAAATTTCGCAATAAGTCATGCAGCAACACTAATGATTTAGACATTCGGCACCCTCCTAGAATTCGCGATTCTCCTAAGATCGTAGAAAACGACCTCCTTTGAACGTTTTTTAGTTATCTTTAGTTTAAAATATGCTAATGTTTCCGGCACACAGTAAATTATCAGAAACGTCGAAAATATATTTTTGACGCATTATCTCTCGTTAGTAGTATACCCTGTCACCCTGGCGTGTAACGTTATAACATAGCCCATGTTATAAGATAGGTGGAACTAGGTTCGGGAACTTTTTTCCTGTGTTATAGCATAGGCGGCCGTGGTAGGCAGCTGGAAAATGGGGGTTGAAATGTGCGCCCTGGCTCTGAGAATGTGCGCCCTGAGGGGGTTCCTGTGTTATAATATAGGCGGGGGTGAGGGGTGCGCCTGAGAGCGCCTGAGTGCGCCCTGGGTATTTTGCCGAAAAAATAGTTGTCTCTGATGAGGATGAGGTAGTTCGGGAACTTTCAAAAAAGTTGTCCTTAGGAGATGGGGTAGTTCGGGAAGTTTTGTCCTTGGGGGAAGGGAGTTCGGGAACTTTCGAAAAAATTGTCCCAGGGAGGGGCCACCAACAAGGGTTCATTAGCGCCTTCTCTTTAAACTTAGGATAAGAGGGGCCGAGGGAGGGTAGTATAAGGTAGGCCTATGATAGGAATAGGATAAGAATGGGATGGTGAACCACTTTTACACTTTACACTAGTTTACACTTTACACTACTTTACACCACTTTACACTTTACACTACTTCCCACAAGTTTACACTTTACACTACTTTACACTTTACACCACTTTACACTTTACGGGACTTTACACTTTACCACTTTACACTTTACACTAGTTTACTCTTTACACTACTTTACACCACTTTACACTTTACACTACTTTACACAAGTTTACACTTTACACTACTTTACACTTTACACCACTTTACACGACTTTACACCTTTTACACTGTACGTTACATTTTTTGCTGCTCTTTAAGCATGAGCATAGAATGAGAGGATTTGCGCGGGTCACAAGCACCACCAAAGCGCTGTTTTTGGAGGAAAAAACTTACTGCACTTGAGGCATTTTTGTAATCAGATCATAATGATGATTATTAGCAGCATGTAAATCAAGCACCTTATCAGCCACAGGTCCTTGAAAAAACAAAATATTATTATAATATACTTTTATTTGGTTAGCTCTATATAGCTATGTTGACAGATTTAGGATTGCCTTTTCGTAAAGTAAAATGTTGTAAAATTTCGTTTTTTATGAAGCGAATGATGTAAAGAATGGTCAGAGTGACTAAAATGGCGATACAGCTTAAAAGTTCATTAGAAATCGCACCGAGTTCTTCTTTATGCACACATTTTACATTGCTTTTTAGGCACCTTCCTTCAATATTAATTCCTCGAAAATTTTCATCAATTTTCATACAGGTTTTACACGCAGGCTCAAATTTCATAGACTCGAGTTTTGGCAGGCATGTTGTTAAATTTTTCCAATCGGAAACTTGAAAATCACAGCTTTCTTTCAAGATTATGTTTTGAACGGATCTAGGTAGCCTATTATAGTCTGCTAAATTATGACAAACTATGGTAGACTCATTTACATAATGATACAATGGGATCAAGCCCATATGTAAAACGTAAGAGCACTAACAAGAAAATCATCTTTTCTAATGTAAGCAGCACTGCTTCTATTTATAATCTACTGGTCGTCTGAAATGCAATTTTACGATAGTCTTGCCAAATTCAAAAGGTACGGGCAGATCTTGATCACTTTTAATGTTCACTTCAATGGTATTGAATGATTTTTTGAGCACAGGTATATAATGTGGGCTAATATATGCGTGATTAACAATATCCATGTATTTTCCTTCTATATGTTCACAACCTGCAGAAGTTGCGCAAAAACGTTTCCAACAATTTGAGGCTCAACTATATCGCAATATACGTAAAAATTATGCATTCCGCCTAGCATATCGGGTGAATGGTGGGCAGCTATGGTCAGTTCCTGGGCAATAGTATAATTTATATTTTTAAGCTGACTATCTAAAAAGCCCAACATATACATCAAATGACTCCCCAGAGCCAGGGGGGCAACAACCCAGGGGGAGTTATTTTTGAAGAGGCGTAAGTCAAGAACCAGCTGTCAGATAGGGCTCAAATTTTCAGAGTATGTTAAGTGTATGTTGGGTATGCTATGTACGAAAGTTTAGCACGCAACCTACAGTATACCAGCATCAGTTTACACTTTTGCGTAACTCAAGAAGCAACAATAGGATTAGGCTCAAATTTTCAGAGTATGGTAGGTGAAATATGATATATACAAAATTTTAGCGCGCAACCTACAGTATGCCGATTACACTGCTTTTTCAGTTGCTTCCCTAGAACCTTATCTTATAGCGTGTGTAGTGTTACAACATAGGCAAAAGGGGTAAAATCTTGCGCCCTGGCCCAAAATCGTGGTCGCGCCAGGGCGCAAATGGGTTGGTGACCCTGCCCGGACCTACCCGTAAGCCTAAGCAGTGCCTGTGGGACCACTAGCAAGGCTGAGGGTCCTGAAAAAGGTTCCTCCGCATTTTAGCGATTTTTTACAGTAACAGTTGGTTCCGAAACAACTTGTTCCGAAACAAAGGCAATATAAGTTGTGGGTAAGGGAATATTGTTGTATTTTGGGGGGGACTAGTGTAAAGTGTAAAGCTGGTGTAAAGTAACGTAAAGCAAGCAAAGGGAAAAAGTTTTTTCCTACAATTTTAGAATGTTAATGCATCAGCTTCATTTTTTACAGTAACAGTTGGTTCCAAAACAACTTGTTCCAAACAACATTGTCAGTGTGTGTGTGTGTGTGTGTGTGTGTGTGTGTGTGTGTGTGTGTGTGTGTGTGGGTGAGTGTGTGTATGTGTGTGTAGAAAATGGTGGTTTCCCACCGCTAATAACCTGCTTGTTTGGCCGTTTAATGCAAAATAGACTGAAACATATTGATTATAATAGCCTCTAAACAGACACATTTAGGTAGTAATATAGCACATTGGCGAAGCAGTGACGCATGAGTAATATTGCGCATAGGCGGAAAAATTTTAGCAGCTGGTTATATCGCGCATTGGCAGCCCGTTTGGAATTTATCAACTAATAATAAGCACATTTTTTGTGATACAAATTCATCGACGCATTTTGTTGACTAGCGCATTGAAGAATCAATTTTTTACAATAGGATTTAAAATCTTCCCGAACTACCCCCATCCCTATGGACAACTTTTTGAAAGTTCCCGAACTACCTCATCCTCACCAGGGACAACTATTTTTTTCGGCAAAATACCCAGGGCGCACTCAGGGCGCAGTCAGGGCGCACCCTCACCCCCGCCTATATTATAATACAGGAACCCCCTCAGGGCGCACATTTCAGAGCCAGGGCGCACATTTCAACCTTCATTTTCCAGCTGCCTACCACGGCCGCCTATACTATAACACAGGAAAAAAGTTCCCAAACCTAGTTCCACCTATCTTATAACATGGGCCATGTTATAACGTTACACGCCAGGGTGACAGGGTATACTACTCTCGTTGTAGAGCCAAAAAGCATGCTTTTTGGTATGTAATGATAATAAATAATATATAATGTAATACCCGTGCTATGCAAAATTTTCTAACAAATGTCTCAAGGACCTCCTGAAATTCAAATAGATGTTCGTTTTTTTCGAAAAACGCGCCAATATCCATTTGTGCTCAGTTTAAAGTTCTGGTGGTGATCACACATGGGCAGCAGCTAAATTCAGGTGCTTCTGGATATCGCAACCCTGGCTGAAATCCAAAAAATGCCAGCAATTTAATTCTTTTTGTATATCGATTTAGGGGTCTACCAGATTTTTAGAGGGTTCAGGCAACCGAACTCCCCACGCCCTTATGTAACTGATGGTCTTAAAATTACTTATACTTTTGAAATTGGAGGCTGCTAGTTCGCCCTCCAATCCTACGACAGCTACGTCCTTGGTTCTAAGGCGGTGGAAAACTATGACTTGATCATACTAACAAAATAAGCTCTTGCTGAGTGCAAGTTTTTCTTGCGTAAACAGCACTCAAGAGCACAGCCTTGCATTAAAATTTGAACAGAAAAGAAGCTTGACCCGATGAGTGCGAATAGGTATGTGAATTCTAAAGGTCTCTGGTTTTCCGGTCCTTCATTTTACCTATCTCTTAGCCGGCCAGTATTCCTACTCTTTTTCATATTGAAAGCTTTGCTTTGCGTTGCATATCAGGTAGGTACCTAAAATGGTACATTGCCGCTATCTATCATGACCGATCTTGCAATAGGATTTGTTTTCGGCCGGCTGAGTTAACAGCCGTCTGATTATTATCACATCCTCAACAACGTCTAGTTCCATCCCTTATTTCATATCCTGTTCCAAATCTCCTAACATTTACACCTATTTTTCACTACAATGTCCATTCTGGTGGCTACCACAATGTGCGGGGTATTTTGGAATCTCAGGTCCAAACCTTCTCGAATCCCCACGCCCACATGTGTTAAGGCCACACTTGGGCAAGGTAAGTTATAAGGTATACACCCCGCCGCCAGAAGTCCGAATACGCCTCCTACCAGAAACCAAAATAGCCCCGAGAATTCAATTTTTGAAAATTTTTGATTCGAAATTTTTTGATACGAATGGATACTGCTCGTTGAGAAACGTTGAAAAATGGTGTTTTTCACCATTTCATTAGTTTTAAGGTCAAGTCTCGAAAAATCACTCCAGAATTTCGGTGCTGCCCACCTATGGTTAAAGGCTGATACGCCAATTGTTAATGAAGAAATAATGGCTGATTAATGTCAACGAGAAAATGTGTTTTTCGCAACGATTTTACAAAACAAGCTATACAAAGTACTTATATCTTTAACCCGCAAAGGCATAGTTTTTGCAAAAGCTAAAATGATTTTAAATACCTCTGCTTCCAGCGGCTACTTTTATACATAACTTTTAGCAATTTGTTTGCAGATCGATCAATTTTTAATTTGATTTTATGCATGCGCAGTTCGCAATGCCCTCAAATTGTCATGCGAGCAGAAAAATGTAAGCAAGAAACAATAAGTAAGCAGAATAAAATCAGTCGTCGTGAATTGACTAAAGAAATCTGCTTAGCTGAATTGCAACATTTCGGTGAACATGGTGATTTACAATTAAATTCAATTTGTAGTGCGAAGAAAATCTCATAGACGTTAATAATTCTTAATAGCGCTCCTTTAGATTGTTTTGACAATTTTTGTTAGACTGTGAGGAGCGAAACAATGGATATTACGAGTGAGAGAAAGCACTGAAATTTGAAAGGAGTAAATAAGAATAATGAGGTAATAATATAAGGCAATAACAAATATGACAAATAAATTTCAAGCTTATATATGGCATATTAATCGTCAGTTATATCCGTTTTTTGCAAAGGGAGCAAAGCAAAACGAACCCGTTTGCAAAAACGATTGCTCTTGCTAATTAATTATAAATTGTTACTTGTTATTTATCGTTTCGATAGTTTTATCATGCACGTGCTTCAGAACAAAAGAAGAGTGAATTTGCCTATATTCTGGCAGCAGTCAAATTTTAAAGGAAATGATCTGGGTAGTTCAAAAGGAGCGCAAATGTTTAGATTTGTCTCCTAGGATGGCTGCTACTCCTCGCAAATGTTGTTGATCCAGCGGAATTTTGATTTTCCGAAAAATCATGAAAATATGCTATTTGAAGGTCCTTTTGCTAATAATATTTCGCTTCTGAAGTATGCGCTCATTTCTTTGACCATATCTCGTTAACTTTATTGACTTATCTGAATTTTTTAACTTTTCATGCTCTAGGAAGAAAGACATCGTTAAAAGCGTATTTGTTAACGAATTTCTGGTCCGACCTGCTAAATTATCACACTCACTATAAACGTCTGATTACAAATCTTGCGAATTCCAAACTTTACTGGTGGTTTTTTAATAAAAACTGCGACTTTTAAAAGCTGAAGAGTTTCATTGAGCCAATTTAGCTCAAAGTCAGCTCGCATTTCCATAGCAAATCAGAAAAAGTTTTCCTTCTGTCCGCTAAGTCAATTACATATAAGCCTTGTTAAAGTCGAAGTACGGGCAGACATAAGTAGCGACTGAATTCTGTGGTCTAGGCAAAAGTAACAAAATCGCAAAAATATACCAACAATAATACAAAACAACGTTTTAATTGTGAAAATATAAAATCTGCTTGTTTCAGCTAAGATGCCGTCTGAAGAGGATTTCATATCGAATATATAAGGATGGGATCGGCTGGAGCGATCGAATATTTTTACTCGATATTACATGCGACTCAAAATGCGGCTCGGTCATGTTTTGTATTTTTATGAATTTTTAAAGTACTCCTCTTAAATCTTGACAAAATAACGTGTTCTTAATTTTTCGTAATTAGGGTTCTAATGATATGCATATTGAAATAAAAGTTAGTGCTTGCATGAACATTGGCTAGATGATATTCAAAAGCTTTGTTTTGCCAAAAATACCAAGAACAAGTACATACTTTGAAAATATTCTGACCAGATTATAGAAAAACATACAGGTACAAACAAGCTAAATCACAAACTTTGGCGAATGCAATTTTTATTTTTATCATTTCGGAGACGGAGAGTCTCTGTACATCCTGCAAAATTCGCATACGTTTTGCCATAGGCGTAGCCAAGGGGGGCATTGGGGGCACATGCCCCCCCCCGAAATTTTTCAGAAATATTGTTGATTTTTCTGTTGCAATAATGTGTGTCCAGAAAACTGAGTTAGGCAAAAACGTCAAAATTTTCTCGGCGCTTCGCGCCGAGTCATATTATTTATTGTTATATAGATCCAATCAATTTAAAAGCTTGAATCAGCTAAAATAATCCAGCACTTCACATCACTAGTAATTTAATGTACTATTTGTTCGTTGAATGAAACTGCTCATGCTTGTTGAGCATAATAGTAAAAGTGCGAAAATGATTGTGTACTAGTTTGTCTATTCTCTGCTTTGTTTGTCTTTTGTGTACCAGTTTGTCTATTCTTTGCTTTGTTTGTCTTTCTTTACAAGGACACATAATCCTATTTTAAATGAAAGGAATGGCCAAATTTTCTTATGTTTTTGCGCATTTCCTGTTTTCTGAACTGCATCTTGTTAATAAGAAGGCCACAAATGGGCCTGAAAACGGTAAGAACAAAATTTCCATTCATACATTTTTCTACATCTTATTGGCAACGAACGACCCATTGCTGCACTATGTAATTAGCAGAGGTCGAAAAACGCATTTCAGCTCATAAGTTTTGTGCAATATAGGAGTTCATCCATTTTAAGTGTTTTTGGGCTTGATTCAGAACCGAGATTTCGCCGATTTTGCGAAAATTTCAACGTTACTATTCAACATTAAAATGCTTGTTTTACAAAATTTTCTGGGACTCTGCCCTGGACCCCGCTGGGAACGCTTGAGCGCGCTACCCCAGACCCCTCGCAGCCGTAAAATCTCGTTGTACATGTGCAACGAGATTTTAGGAAGAACAAGCCAGGTAAAAGGGTTAGGAATTTCTAAAAATTTCCGGCGTTTCGCGCAGGCATTAATTTTTCTAGTTTGTATGATTCAAGCAGTATAAATTGAATTTAAAGTGCAAAAAAAACGTCAAAATTTTTCGGCTCATAGCGCCGCCAGTTACTGTTCTTTCTTTTTGTAAAGCTCCAGCATTGCATTTAAAAGCCTGAATCACTCGAAATATCTTCGGACAAAGTAAGTAACTCCCAGTTTTCTTGTTATAAGCTTGAACTGTCAAAATTGTTTTGTACAAATTTGATAATTTTCTGCTGTCAGACTATTAGTATTAACAGAGCTACAAAATCTCAAGGACGGTAAAAAATGACTAAACTTCTTGGCACTTTGCGCCACTTATGATTTCAGAAGTGTTTGTCAATAGAAAGGCCGTAAATTCTAAATGAAAACGGTAGAAATTCCAAAAATTTTCGGCACTTCGCGCCGCTTTACACTTTTTGTATTTTTGATCGTCAGAAACCCATAAATTAGCTAGGCTTCACTACTAAAGGTTTAAAAACTCAGTTTTATTATACATAACGTTCAGTGCTTTTTCCTACTCGGCAAAGATTTTTTCCGATGTACAAAGACTTTTTGGACCGTCTTTGTACATGTACAAAGATTTTTGAGAAGACAAAAATTGCAAAAAAGGTCTGAAATTCGCAAAAATTTTCGGCGCTCCGTGCCGAAATGATTAATTGTATGTTCTATATATCTTTATAATGGAAGACATTGCATTTCAAAAGGGAAAATGCCAAATTTTTCGGCGTTTCGCGCCGGTTTAAGACGATTCTTAGCGATTTTTGCCCTTAGAGACCCAGAAATTAGCTAAAATACACTACCAAAAGTCGAACAACTCTGTTTTCACCACACTAAAATCGCTACTGTATCATTATAGTACTCGAAAATTTGTGTGTACAAAATGCACAAAGATTTTTAGGAGGACAAAAACTGTAAACTGATGTAAAATTCCCAGAAAAATTAGGCGCTTCGCGCCGAAATGAGTAATTGTTTGTCGTATATATCTTTAAAATGGCAGAATTTGCATTTAGAATGGAAAAACGTCAAATTTTTCGGCGCTTAGCGCCGTTTTGAAACAATTTTTAGTAATTTTTGGCGTCAGAAACCCAGAAATTACCTAAAGTACAGTACGAAAGATCGAAAACCCTGTTTTACCACACTAAAATCGCTACTGTGCTATAGTATAGTACACAAAAACTTGCATGTACAAAATGTACAAAGACTTCTGGGGACCATCTTTGTACATGCACAAACGGACCTTGTACAAAAAAAACACTGATAATGTTACTGGCATATAATGCAAAATTAGTCTTAAAAGATTTTTGTTTATGCCCCCTCCCCCCGAACCAAAATCCTGGCTACGCCTCTGCGTTTTGTGCGCATATAGTACACATATGTCTCGGCTCAAAATTGTTGGTAGGGGGGAGCTACGGGAGTGTTCACTTTTATTTTGGTTATACTGTTATGCAGTGGCGGATCTAGGATTTTCCTAAGCGAGAGGGAGTATCCCAACTTTTGCAAAAATAGGTCCAAAATTTTGATCGTAAGCGGGAAATGGCGTTTTTCGGTAATTTACATTGTATATTTTTACATGAAATCACTTTTACCGCAATATTTTATCTGAGAATTTTTAAAAATTTAGACAACTCTGTCCAGAAAAATCATTAAATTTCTCTGATTTTTACAAAAAATCTGATGCGAAGCGCCGTAAAATTGGTGAAATTGAGGCGGATAGACGCCTAGAAACATGAATTACTGCTTGATTTCCTAAATTTATAGCACTAGATGCAAAAACATTTAAAATTTTAATCAAAAATAGAAGAAAGCTATGCGAAAATAGTTGTTTCTGCTGTTAAAATTGTTTTAAAACATACATGAATAGAAAATGGCTACCAGGCCGCCAAGAAAGTAAGTAAATGTCATTAATATGTACCCTAGCGTCAGAAAAATTTGAGAAATTATGGTCATTGACGGCCGAAAATCATTGCGAATTGCATATCTATTCTTTTATCTTGTCAAATATATTTTTGGCCGATGTGTTACACCCAATGCGTATGAGGACCGTGAGAATTGGTGATTTTTGAATTTATTGCACAAAAAATAAAATCTGATGCAAAGTAAAAATAAAGCAGCAACGGACTGAGATACCAAAATTAGCATACGATTAAGGTGAACAATAAATGAGAAATTATAAGTGCAGATTCGAAAATCAAGGCGCGAAGCTAACTTACTGTTAGTAGACGGTGAATTATTAAACGACGCGATGGCGAACAGAGATTGAGAACTGAACGGTTTTAGTTAGCGGTCATCAGCTTTTATTTCCTATGTTTTCGGGCGGTGCTTTGCGCTTATCTTTTTGACCTCATGTGGTCAGCTTGCTGCGGTCAAGGCTATGCTTGAACTATTTGCTAAAGCTAGAAATCTATTAGCACGCATGCTATGATCAGTACTGTTTATTACACTTCTCATAGTGTTATGGGTTTTCGTGTTCTATGAGTCATGCATTTGAGGTTAGTTAGGGTCAACGGGTAAATATTTATGACTTTCAAGTAAAATTAAGTAAGCTTAGCTTTGAGACAATAGGCAAATATTTATGGGTTTGGACTTGCATTTCATCAAGTAATTTCCGGTTTTTACTGGTTCTACGCATGTAAGCATGCTTGAAAGCAACTGATCATTAAAATTCCTCCGTGTAGACTTAGTCCTTTGAGTAAATATTTTGAAGTTTTAAGTCTTTTGGGGTAAACAGTATTTTAGGTCAGCGAGTAAATAATTGTGGGAAAATTTAAAACACGACATTATTACGAGTAAATCGCGTGCGGTTATAATATATGTGCTTAACATGCTTGGCAAAATGGATTAGCATAGATAAGTGCATTACGTAAGCAAAATAATAAGTTATAATTCACTTTATGTGACACGCTCTCCCTAAAAGAATCAAACGTCCTCGTTTGCTTTTTGAGTAGTTAGGCTTCGCAATTCGTAAGCGTGTCTTTGGGGTTGCATCGGTTCTTGATGAATTCGTGTTGTTTGTGAAATGTTGACTGGTTTTAGGCTTAATGTGGCATCTGTTTTTCGATCGGTACTAGGGAAATATTTTTTTGTGCGATTGACGTGGACAGTGGTTGTTTTTCCATTACCAAGATCAATTTGTACATTTGGGTATTGTATTTTCGTTATCCGGAAAGGTCCTAAATACTTCGGCAGGAATTTTCGAGGGGTTCCTTTTATAGTAGTTTCATTTTCCAGCAGTATC